>JASGCC010000095.1:600000-800381 GCA_030067915.1 Hydractinia echinata | reverse complement strand
AAAAGTTAAAAAGTACGGTCACGTACTATGACTGAGACGCCACTTCGAAAAAATAAATAATATTCTTCTTCTTCTTTCTTCTTCTAGCTACATGCCAGAGCTTCTTCTCCTGTATGCATCTCCACTTGGGTCCGGCGATGTGAAAACTGCCAGACCGGAAGCTAAGGATTTGTGTAAAGTTAAACCCCGAGATAACGAAATGGAAGATACATATATGATCAGTTTATCAATATTAAAATGATCCAGTATTACAATCTATATATATTATGATCAGTTACATATCATATATATGACCGTTAAGCGAGGAATACACATCACATAATATCAATATTTAATAGTGCATATATGATTCGTTGATATTTCTACGTTTTAGCGCAGGCAAAAAAGTTAATCAAGTGGTGCTACTGTTTTATCAAGGGCGCCTAGTGGATATGTTCCATTCGGAGTGTGCAGCCTATACAGAGTACGGCTCCGTACAAGGCATGCGATACGAGTTATTACTTCGTATAGCGACATTTTACTCCGTTTTTTATAAGAAAACCCGGAGAAAAATAAATTAAGTACAAAGAAGCTGCGAGCGGCGCAACAGCTTTGAGGAAGTATAATGCCGGCATTGTTTGGCTAGACATTAGCGATGCAGCATAAGCGTCGAAGTTTAAACTAACATTCCTATATAAAATTACTTCTGGGGCTATTTCCAGTTTAGAAAAAATCGTGCTAATAAACAGCAAATAATGTTGTTGTAAGAAACAAAAAAAAGTCTTAAAATGTGAGACAAAAATGCAGCGTACAATTAGTATTAGTATAGAACTGCCAACCTCACACTCCGTATACATACTTCGTATATTAAGCATGTCACACTCCCGTATACTAGCCATGTCATATCCGTTATACTAAGCATGTCACGACTTCACGTATAATAAGCCTGTCACACTCCATATACTAAGCATGTCACACTCCGTATGGCATTTACTCCGATATAGAATACTCCGTATGACATAGTTCCGTATGCATAGTCCGTATGGGCAATACTCCGTATGCATACACCCTTATAGCACAGTCTGGCATAACGATACTCTCGTATCTCAGAATCTGTATGCCATAATCCGTTTGCTGCAATCAAAAACTAATGTTTCCACACTCCGTATATCTACAACAATATACTTCGTATGTTTACGATGGATAAAAAAGTAGGAAAATTGATGTGCTTGTCTTTTTAACTTGTTCTTTATGGTTGATATTTTGTTTATTTTTTTGGAAATAGTTTTAAACAGTCATAATTGCCAATATTTCACTTTAAACATTTGGCAGACTCCGTATAGCTAAAACCAAACTCGTATAGCAACTATACGATGTATTACTCCGTATAGAAACCACACTCCGTTACGTCACAGATACACAAAAGCTATTATATTAACTCTATTCTCTGGGCCTTAAGGGGCTCCTCAATTGTCTGGGGGAAGGGGGGGGTGTGATTCCGACCCCCCCCCACCAAGTGTTTGTCCAGGTATTAATAAACAATTAGTGAAAAAAAATTTGATGGACGTTAACATTTTTTTGATGACGTCATGACAGTACAATAAGAAAATTGAAAATTTCGTTCGTTCGTTCGTTTAGGGGCCGATGTTTACTTTTATGTTCATCACTTTCAATTTTTTTCAAAAAAATTCGTTAGTTTATTGAAAAACAATGTTACAATTAGGCAAAATAATGTTTTAGGCAAAATTTCTGTAACATTGTACTGGTACCACCTTTCTTCTTCCCCCCTTGCGCGCCGCGCCTTCGTGTTCCCGTCAAAAAATTTAGCCGCCCCCACACTACAGTTCAGCAAAAAATAAGTAAATGACATACCAGATGTCATAAATTAGACATGGGCGGAACAGAGCGGGCTAAATATTATCACATTTTTATTCTAATCATAAACGCTCAGTATCGCAAAATCTTTTTATCTTATTGTTAGTGTAAAAGTGATAAGTGATTAATTAGAAGATTCTCTCTCTTTTTTTTGCTAGAAGTACGGCATTCACGTTTTTACTATTTTTTGCTAGAAGTACGGCATTCACGTGTTTCTTTTTTCTAGAAGTCGTTTGGCCAGCGGGTTGGTTGGAGAGTTGACGATGAAAAGATATTTTTTTTTAAGGTTCTCTGTACTAGGAGCTTTTATTTACATCTCTACAACTTTGACTACGTATGCTACAAGGCTGATTATATGTTTTCAGGCTATAGTCATGTTAAGGATATTATCAAGAGAGATATGATGCTCATATTAGTCAAAAAATGAAGAATATTGAGGCTGAAACGAAAAAACACTATTCTTTTTAAAAAAAGCGTTACGACAATCTTATAGCATTTTTGCAGATGTACGTGTGTGCGTTAACAACAAAAACGAAAACAAAAACTTAGTTTCTACGAATAAAATTGCTTTTCCTATTGTTTAAAGCATTCTCGGCAGAACCATATGCGTCTCGCCGGTAATTTTGTTTTTCCAATACAGGACAAATGGTACCAATTAAGGCAACCGTCACATCCAACGGATTGGGATTCCTCCAAAGGATTTCGACAAGTCTCACAAAGTCAACTTTTGCTTCTTCTTTGAAAATCTCAATAGCTCTTTCCAGGCCTCATTTTCTAAGCATCCTTTAATAGAGGTTAATTGAACACATTGAGCTGTCAATTTAGGGTTCAGGTTGTCTCGGAGATGATTGATAACCTCTCTATAATGCTTTCATCATTCGTGATACACTTTAATAAATCTAAAGAAACATTGAAACTTCGTTTTATTTCTACATAACGCGCAATACTTGGTTGTATCAGACACAGTGAGTAATAAATTACATTTCTTTCGAGCAATAACTGGCAGTGACACATATGGAATGAGTTTTTCACTCTTTTTCTTAGGAAGACCAATGGCATTAAATAATCCTTTTGGTCTTCCTTTTTTGGCATCTTTGGTGGAAGCTTTATGACGGAAAACTCTAAATTAAAACAAAATTCGGAAATTTGAAAAAAATAATTAACTCTGTTTATACAAAAATGGAAATCGGTTATTACCTGAACATGCATTTTAGAAGGCTTAACGGATTTGCACTCTACACTTGTTACCCACCCGTATTTCTACCTAAAAACGTTATACTAAAATCTTAAAAAACGACGATAAGAAATATACGAAAATGTTGGAAATATACAAATACCAAATATTTGTTTGTTTTGTGTGATCCCACCTTTTTTTTTACCAAACAACTTTTCCGGACTAATTGCTCCGCCTTCGTCAAGATACTTCTCTGCGGCTTTTTTATCGCAGTTGAATTCGTTTACAACAATCTTTTCCAACAGGTCCGGTAACAAATCCTGAGAAGAAAAAAAACCTCCTCCATAAATACACATCTCCTCACATAAAACAACACAAACATGATGTATGCCAGCAATATTATAAGAAGAAAAAAAATTGTGTACCTTTGTCAAATAGTTCAGCGTTAATGTGGGGAATGAAGAACACAGCCAATTCATGCATGTGTCTAATTGTGATTCAGTAAGCGCTCCACTATGAAAGTAATGTGCCAGATGATGTTTTTTAATTGTTTCGTCACCGTGACGATTGAAATAAACATTATGTCTCCAGCTACCACCTTCAGAATTAACTATATCTGTTAAGTCGTTGTATACATTTGTACATGAAAATATTAAATCGGTTTCCGTCAGCTGAATTACTTTGTTGTCCATCATCTTCATTTCTCTTTCGCTTGCTTCATCAACCACTTCCGTGTCTGATATCCCTTTAAAGTGTAAGTAATATATTTAAAATTGAGTTAAAGCGATATAGTTTGCAAAAAAACTTAACAAACGTACGAACCTATATCGTCCTGGAGACTGTCACTAAGTATGTCAGATGCAACAGTAGAGAAATTTGGAATCTCTATAAATAAAATGGGGTATATTGACTGGCTTGTTTCCTGCTTTACAGATTTTGCAATGAAAAAATAAAAATACCATTTTTTGTGATGACTGAAGGTGTTTCAAGAGATATGCTACATGAAGTGTTAGTAGACGTAACTTGCCTAACTAAAAAAAATCATTATTGACTTCATAAAACGTCGTGAAACAGATACACATATGACTATTCCCCTAAGTAAGAATCTTGTTTACCTGTAGAACACGTGGAAGATTGCGTTACTGTGCTACTTGAACTGATTGAAATGTCTTCAAGAGGTGCTAAAGTGTAACAAGTTAATGAACAAACACTAAAGCTAGTTAAAAAAAACAGTGTATTTAAAGCACATACCCTGAAATTGAGGGGAAAAATCCACATCGTCAGTATCAATGTCGCCAATCTTACCATCCTTGACATTATCATAAAACATTTTAAATTCATTGTATACGCGTTGGAAATCTGTCGATCCCATTAAAGAACATACACCAGCTAATTTCTTTCCAATATCGTTGATCATTTTGTACTTCTGATTTGCGTCCTTATTACTGGAGGTTTATTTGAAGATTTCTTGACAACGCGAGTGTTAGTTGTGAACTCGTTTCCATTCGATAAAAACACACGGTGATTTTTCTTAAAGTGTTCTTTTGTCCACCTTGCTAAGCATAAATCCTAGCGAAAGGAGGTGTGTTCTTAATCTTTCGAAAGGCAAATATATGCCTACATGGCAAAGCAGTTGACGAAAAAAAGTTGCATTGACATCCTGTAATACCTGTTGCGATAATCCCCTCTTTAGATTGAAACGTGGCGTTAGTATCGTCAATGATTTGCGCGATTTTGCATTCAGAGGAGTATTTGTACTGTGATGAAACAAGATTCATTGCATAAGGTGTTAGTACCTCTTGGTATCTTATAAGATCCTTAACAGATGTAGTTATAGGAACTTTTTGAAAGATACTCACGGCGCGATGATTTCTCTCGATATTTAAAGAGTTTATGCATTTCAACATATCTCTAAAGAATTGTACTATGCCTGTGTATTTTGTTCTAACCGTTTAAGTTTCTGGTTAATCGATTCCACACGATTGTTGGTGCTATTTAGTAGATTTTTGTGCCGTCCTTTTAAACCTTCAACCCATTCTTGACGAATATTATGCCAATTTGCGTCGAAATACGACAGTACTGGCTTCAACTTAGTATTTTTAAGCTCGTTATAGTGCACTTGATACGCTTCTTCAGATCCAGCATAAACCATTTTGTTAATGATTTCTAAGCTCATATTTCGGTTGAGATTTCCCTTTTAAAACTTCGCAAAGTATGAAAAAAGCACAGAAGCGTTGGGAAATTGTTTTTTTGAAACGTCCCTTTCATTCATGTCTTTGTCAATCATGATGACTTCAACTAGATGATGCGAAGGATTGAACTTTTTGAAGCAATCTGTCATTCTGACAATTGTTCCTTGTCTTCGTTTAAGACAATCTAGATCCCGGCAATTTCAGACTCACCATTGCCATCCACGCATACTAATATGTACACGGGCATCCTCAGATCATTTAACTTATATGTTGCATCAAGCATCAATAAATCTGGATAGGCGTTAAATGTCTTCTTCATAATATCATCCTGATAGTAAATGGCGTTCAATGTATCGTCGTGGTCAACAATTACCTCCACAGTTGCCCTAAAGAAAATTTGTTAGTTATTATCTTACATTTATTTTCGCATCGGAATTTTTTATTATAGAAGAATAATAGCTACGCTCATTTTCATTCAAATCTGGCACACTTTTCATTTCTTCGAGTAACTGTTGTACATTATTTCGGCCACTCTCGTTGTTTTTTGAGCTCATGTTATGAAGGTCTTTCAAGATTTTTCCCACACAGATTGGATATGTGTTTTGAATTAATTTTTTGTTGGCTTTCACTTTTAACATTTCTGATGCCTGCAGCGAAAGGTTTTCATCATCAATCTTCCGTTGTTTAGGCAAATGCTCAAAACATTCCTGTAAGAAAAAACGGAATATTTGACTCGTCGCAACTATGATATACGGTCGGATTTTTTTCTGCGCATACAATCAAGGTGACTTACTTTAGCTACAGGATGATTATGTTCTCCTGTAATTGATTTCACATAGAACTTACAAAATGGGATTTACCCTTACCTTGATAAGGTATGTACATCCCATTTTGTAAGTTCTAAAATTTATAATTCAGAAGGTACAAGTATTGGCAAGTGCACTGGTAAAGAAATTACATAATCTAGTTATCCAGTTAATAATTAATGAGTTGCAAAAAAAGTAATCTTTTCACAGAAAAATAATTTTTAAAACGAAGAAAATACGGATAGCAATATTTATATATAAAAAAAACTTTCCCATTATGTTTGCGCTTTCCAGTGGAAGCTGATTTAAATTCTTTCCCCCCATGAATGCAAGCGTAGTCTATTTCTGCATACTTTAACTCTTCCTTAAAAACTTTCTTGCTAGCTCTTTTTGCTGCACTTTCTATCATAGTCATAAGTCTTGTGACTATGTTTCTATTGATCTTGAACTCCTTACATACAGTTGCGTAAAAGTTGACTTTTCATGCTCGTTAATAGCTTTTAGCAATTCGTCAAAACTACAAAACTCGTTACCAACATTCATTTTCAATAAATTAATTTTTTTAATCAACAACAATTCTTTCACTTGTAATAACTCACGAGGAATTCTATTTCGCACCTTCTGCAATATTCTCCACGCCACGCGCGAAGGGCGTCAGCGGTGATTTTATGTACGCTGACCAGCATTTTACGCATTCACGTACTTCTAGCAAAAAAAAGTAAAAATACGTTAATGCCGTACTTCTAGCAAAAAAAAATTAAAATACGGTCACGTACTTGTAGCCACTTCGTTTATTTTTAGCTACTAATAGCTTACATAAGAAGTCAAATAAATATTATTTTCCAAAATTAGGCTAATTAGGTGGAAATAAAGTTAGTTTGTTGTAGCTAATTTTTTGTACACTCTTATTTTTAGAGTTTATTGTTTCTATTAGAGAGCAAAATACCTGGTATCTCTCCCTCCCTCCTGTCAGAAAAGAGCTTAGCTACAACCATCCACATAATCTTTTGAGACAAACTAGAAATTCTATCAAAAAACCAGAAATGGCCGTTAACGCAAATGTCCATTTTTCCAACTGAGACGGTTTTAAACATGTAAAAAGCTATAATTAGCCTATAGCAGCACTGTAAGCTTCGTTCTAGTGAACTTTTCGGTTTCACTAGTTGAATTCAGAATTTTCCTCTGAAGTTCCGTGAGCCTGGGAGGCAGTACGTCGAGTTTGAGAAAGGACTGTGGTGCGAGTTGTGAATTTTTTTTTGTCAAAAAATCGAAAAGTCTTCAATATATTATGTGGCGTGATGTAGCTTCAGCCTCACTCACAACTTTTGTTTCTGAAAGCTGGCCTCTCTATGGCTTGCGCCAGCCCTTTTTCACCACTTACAGTCAGTAATTCAGAGGTAAGTAGCAATTCTCAGGGCTAGCTATCCTCTTCCCCAGATATTTAAAAAATTTATGTTAATTTGATGTAATGTAAAATAATGTTATTGATCATTTTTAGATTAAAAATATTCATTACTCAATAATGGATCAGAGAAAGATCACTGGTGCAGTTTTTTAAATGAGTTATCATTGCTGATACAAACATTGAAAATGATAATAATATTGATTGTGAACTTTCAAAGGAAAAAGTTTTGTACTGCTATTACTGGTTTAATAACTCTCAACGATCTAGTAACAACTGAAATCATCACAACTTTGATAGCACAGTTCAGGCTTGTGTATTACGAACTTGATAGACGGTCTTATAATGTGTCACCACATCTTTGCATTGTATTCAAGTTGGTCGGGACCAGGACTATTACAGGGCCTGGAAGACCTAAATATTGCATAAGTGAATTTATTTTATTTTATTTATTTCACGAATGTTTTACAAGGATGGCCATTTCAGACATTATAAAGTCTGTTATTCAACATGGGTTAGTAACAATAAAACAAGAAAATGTAAATGTACAATAAAAACGGTCAGTATAAATATATAAACTGCAGAAAACACACAGACAAAAGGCTATAAAAATCAAAATACCACACTAGAAAAATGAGTTGATCAAGACGAAAAACAAAAAACAAACAAAAAGCCATAAAAAGGACTAAATACGCAGATAATATTCTCGTCAGTTGCGACTTAAAAATATTGTATGGTTCACATTTTCTAATGTCCAACGGGAGTGTATTGTAAATATGTGCTCCAGTGTAAACAGAAAGCTCCACGAGCATATTCCAAACGAAGATTAGGTAATTTCAAGGCTATTTCTGTTGGTTACGTGTGTTTCTTGTGTGGTTTGTTTTTGTTGAAGTAATTTTTAAAATTTTCACACACATCGTTGTCCAAGCAACGGCGAATGAAATTACAAGCTCGCATTTCTATCATATTGACAGTATCAGGTGGTGTCAAGAATTGATTTCCAATTAATTGAAGTTGCTCGTCTATGTAAAGATTGGAGTTTGAGTAGTTGTGTCTGAGAATTCTTAAGGTGAACAAATCCGCAATATGTTAATACTGGTTGAATCATTGTTTGAAAAATTGCCAATGCAGCTTTTTCTGTAATCAGCGGTCGAATGCGATATAGTAAACGTAATCTACCGGAAGCTTTTTGATACGTTAAATAAAAGTTGCTGCTCAAATTCAATGATGGTTCGATAAGTACACCAAGATATTTATACGTGGATGTTGCCCTCACAGTTTGGTAGCCGTAAGTTACGTTTAATGAGCTGTTTTGTTTAGAGAGGTTATTTTTCGAAACCAAATAACATTGCTTCAGTTTTTCCTGCTCCGAGATTTAAAATTAATTCATTTTCCAAACACCATGCAAGTACACAATTCATGTCGGATGAAAGACGGGTTTCTATGATCTCTAAGACCTTACCAGCAACAAATAAAACAGTATCGTCTGCATATTTGACTACTTCAGAGTGTTTCACTACGGTACAAAGATCATTGAAAAACATAATAAATAGTAGTGGGCTCAAAATTGACCCTTGTGGTACTCCACTATTGACTGGATGTTCATTCAGACAGAGAAGTTTTGTATTGAACTTGCTGAAATCTACCAAACAAATAGTCTGTGAACCACTCGTGTTCGTCTCCAACAATTCCAAAACTGGTTAATTTTGACAGTAGTTTACCATGACTTAACATGTCGAATGCTTTTGTGAGGTCTAAAAATACGGCACCGACTATTTTGCCATCGTTAAACCTTTCAATTTCACAAGTGTCGATAAAGATTGTTGCAGCCAGTTCAGTTGAGCGACGAGGCTTGAAACCGAACTGGGTTGTTGTTTATTAAATTGTTACTTTCCAGAATATGCAGTCAATTGTTCATGCACAACTTTTTCAATCACCTTGGATATAGCTGGGAATAACAGATATTGGTCTATAGTTATTAACAGATGACTTTGCTCCAGATTTGAAAAGTGGGTAACACTTGGTGCGTTTCCAGTCACTTGGAAAAGTTGAAGTTTCAAAAGACATGTTAATAATGTATGTCAGTGGTGAAGCGATTACCTCCATGCAGTCTTTGAGTAACCAGGATGGTAGATCATCTAGCCCAACAGACTTTTTACGTTTTAATGATTGTAGATGTTTCATGGTTCATTAACAGTGATTGGCTAAAGTCGAAATTTTGGGTTAGATTTACTCGGTACTTCTTTATGATATTTCCAGACGGAGTTTGTCAACACAAAAGCAGATCTTTTAAGTGAATTTACAACATTAGAAAAAAATCTACAAAACGCATTAGCAATAGAATGTTGATCGGTTACCAATTTCTCGTCGATTTGTATAGTAGTATTCACTTGAGAGTTCGATCTAAGTGGAAATACTTTTTTCATCGATCGCCAGAAGGATTCTGGATTTTCGGTGTTCTCCTCAAATAACTGTCGCTGATACGTATTCTTTGCTTTACGAACTTTATTATTAACCTTATTTCTTATTTTTTTTATAAGCGGTGATATCTGCTTCTGATTTGGTTTTACGCGATTTTTCGTAACAATTTGTCGCGTGAGTTCATCTCCTTCTTGAGATCAACAGTCATCCAATCACATTGAAGACACTCTTGTTCATTTTCGTGAGTTAGGATATTCTTGGAAACAAATTTCTGCTATGCTACTTGTTTCAAGGTGGACGGTGTACAGGAGGGTGCAGGAAATGGGAATCAAAGAAGTTACAGGCTATACAAATCTTTCAGATGATGAATTAGATGTTATTATGATAAGTACAAGAAAAGTCATGGTCTTACAGTTGGTCGTTCTCTGGTCATGGGTCATCTAAGAAGTATAAATATTAGAGTTCAACAAAGGAGAGTAACGAAATCTCTGGTTAGGTTAGACTCTGTGAATGCTTGGATAAGATGGGCCCAACTGATAAAAAGGCGTAAATACAATGTTCCAGGTCCAAATAGTTTTATGGCACCTTGGTGGCACCATAGCCTTGTTCGATGGGGTTTCGTAATACATGGTTCCATTGATGGGTTTTCTAGATTATAACTTTCCTGGAATGCTCAACTAATAATAAGAAAGAAACCGTGCTGAAATTATTTTGAGGAAGCGATAGACTCAGTTGGTGTTACCATCTCGTGTACCGTACCGACAAAGGTGGGAGAACGTGTTGGTATGGGATAAAATGGAATGTTTACGTGGACCTAATCGAGGTAGCTACCTAGCTGCTTCATCAGTACATAACCAGCGCATTGAGCGCCTTTGGCGTGATGTGTGGAACTGTGTAGCTTGTGAATTTTACTATACATTCCAATCTATGGAAGATCACGGTGTGCATTATAAGTAGAACCTATAGTTGACAAGTATCAAGTGCGCTTTAATAAGTTTCAAAATCACTAAGTATACGGTTTTCTTTTGATTATTATTCAAATATAGAACTCAAATATGGTCCATTAACAGTCCATTCAGCCTATTCTATTTACCACACACACCCATTATTATTTCAGTTTATAAATAATGTGTAATTGAAAACCAATATGTTATCTTATTTACATTATGTTTTAGGTTTGTTGAATGTGGATAACACAGTACACTTGTACATTTTGCACTACATCTTTTTGCCTAGAATTAATAAAGTTATTGATAGTTTCAAATGTTCTTGGAATAACCATCCATTGCGCACAGAAAAAAATTGGTCCCCAATTCAGATTTGGACAAATGGCATTGATTGACCTCCGTAACAGTTAGTATCAGTCATATTGCTGAATTGCATTCACTGAGTGACAATAATGTGAGTGATTTGGATTGGTTTGGACTGGATTGGGGAGCACCACATCCATATGACGATGATCTATCTACTGTTAATGTTGATGACATTGACTCTCCTCTGAACGATCAAGAACAGGAGCAGCTGCATGGAATTGATCCTATTACCGAATCAAACTCTTTTGGCATTGATTCATGTCTGCATTAAATGCTATGCAATGTGACAGCTAATTTCAATTAACTATGTACTGTCAGAAACTTCTTATCTATTGTGTAATTTATGTGTAATCTATGGTTTGAGTTTTGCATGGATCTACCTTTAAAATTTCTACCATTACCTACTAAAATAAGATATAAGTTTTTGGTTGTGATAGTCACTTTTGTTATGATTTAAATGTGTGAGATCAGACAACTTTCGTGAATTTATATCTATATAAGTCTCAACCTGAAGTCGAACTGTCTTCTACACAACAAAACTGGTTCTTCTGTGTTCATTTTTACATTTGCTTATGTTGTATTTTGTTAGTGATGCAGTACTAGTTTTGTTTGTTCAATACTCATCATACAACATGCAGTGTCTCATAATTTCGCCACCATTTTTGAATTATCTGGCTTTCGCACGTTTGAAGAACGCAGTTAATAGGTCAATCAAATTTTATCCGTATAGCCTTCACGAATTTGCAATATTTTATTATGCAGTTATCTGGCTCAGTGGCTGCTGTACTTGCACGGATTCCGTAGCTCAAATGCGAGTGCGCTAGAAGCCCCTTCGCAGTAACCTTATTGATAGCAGTAACAATTAGGAAGGTCATCCCAGGTAAATAAATATGTTCAGAGTGCGGGGTGAACGAGCATCGACTTTTATGATTAACACTAAATCTTAGGACAATATACCCAATGCTCAAAGTTGGTTTACAAAACTAAAAAAGGATGGGACGGACGAAAATTTGACAAAAGCGCGCGAAAATGAAGGTTCCAAAATACAATAAGCGTGGTCTGTGTGTGTTCTAACTCAAACTCGTCCCCAGCGCCTCTTGTCTCTTTTTTTTTACTGAATGGCGAAACGAAAAGACACTGGAATCGTAGGCCGGAATTCTGCACTTGATTGGTTGGGTATAATTACCGTAATTATACGCATTTCTAAGAATTATGCCGTAACCATGCAAGCTCGACGATGAAAGAAAATGGTGTATAAGAAGTGATAGAAATTTTTTTGTTGTTGTTTTTATTTTCAGTTGTTTTTGGTCACTAAATTTGTTAAAAACATTGTTGGCTTCTGTAATTCATTTGCAATTTACCCTGCAATTTACCCTAAAGAATACATTTGGAAAATGAAAGTCTCACGTAATCTATGGTAAGTCAATTCATTTCTCTTATAATTTTGGTGGTAAAAATATCAGTAATGCCTTCGAGTGTATCAATACTATGTCATGCACAAAGGTATGTAAAAATACATCAACATTTTTCTGTCTTTTGGTACCTTCTTTGTGTTTATCTATTTCGTGTTTACCTTATGTATTGTAATGAGCATATGTGCATTCCCTCTAATATCTTTTTTGTATTATTTTGGTAATAGATAGGCTACATGGATATAGTTTTAAAATGTGCACTTTTTTGTCACTTCCAGGAAAAGAAAATACTACTCCAAAGAAAGTATATTTTCATGGTAACACTGAGGATGAGCAGCAAAAATTCTGTCGACTCTGTGGAGAAAGTAACTGTGGGAGATACATACGTATTTTGGTGGAAGCAATGTGGCAGATGGATTGCCAGCTAAAATTGAAACTGTCAAAGGAATCATAGTATCTGACGCAACATACGATGTTATATGCCGAAAGTGTTCAAGATTTATTGAAAACGTTATCAGTTTTCGCAAAAAATGTCAGTCAGTACAATCATCATCAACTAAAAATTATGTTGTTAAACGAATGGCAATTTCTCCTAAAAGTGTGAACAACTCATTTGTAAAAACTAATAAAGGTAGGTAATTGTATACCCTCACAGAACTGTATTTTAAAAATAATAATCAAAATGTTTCAAATATTTTATATATATATATATAATACTTGAAAAAAATATTGCATGCATTTTATACAATCAAAATAAAAAATCAATTTTTGTAGGAGAAAATAATACTGCAAAGTTTTTTTTGTAGCCAATTCCAAAAAAAGACTGAAGTTCTCTACTACAGATAATGTCAGTCAACAATTGCCAACACAAAGTACAGTCATTACAAATTCTACATCTGTGTTCAACAAACAAAGTTCTATTTATAAGGGAAGTTTATTGACAACAAACCAATGCGAATATGTGATAAGATCTGCACAAACAAACAAGAATATCTGGAACATTGGCAAATTCCTTAGCATTGATACCTAGTGTCAATTATGCAACAAAGTCGATTATAACAGCCGACACAGACCATATTCGCCTGCATGCCTCAACAATTTCGTTGACCATATATCATTATTTCGTTGACCATATTTTGAAAGCAACCACTGTGTGGATATATATCACAATGAACATGACATATATTCTTAGAACTGTTGATATACATGAGCTTGTATGAGCCTTTATCAGGTGCGGATCCAGGGTTAGTCAGATAAGTCGCGTGACTAAGTGTAAATTTGACGAAAAATGTAAGCCAAGCGAATGATGTCGACGTTCCGGGGATTACGATACGGGTGTTGCAAACAGAGCGCGTTAAAAAATCCGTTCAGATTCTAATTTTTTTGCGCCGAATGCCACTGTTCACAGCCCTCTCCATTTCGCCTATGGCGATGTTGACGTCAAAGTTGTGACGTCACTACCGCATAGACTGAGAGGGTAGCAAATTATAGCTTACAGATTTTGACTGATTCGTTTTAACTAATCAGTCACTCAGTCAGTCAAAAATCAAATAGCTATGGCCCGCAACCCTCCCCATCTCACTTTAGAGGCATGTGACGTCAAAATCGTGACGTAATTTTTGCGAAGCGAAATTGTGGAGCACGTTTGCTACGCGAAGTATACCAAGAGAATTATTGATATTCTCAAAATTTCGATAGAAAAAAAATCATATAAAATCAGCGTAAGGAAATATGACTGATATTTTTTCACGAAAAGGTAGGTTATTTTTTGTCTAGTAGAACAAATAAGTTTGGACCGAGCAGCTGTAATAAAAGTTAGCTAAAAATGCCAATAAATATGCTTTGTACCCCCCCCCCCCCCCCCGTTATTTCCCGATTTTCCGTTTGCCGGAAGCGAAAGACTGGGAAGTACACTCAAGCAATCAGAAAACGGCTATCGGGTTATTTGAATTATCGTGTATTTTACAGACCTAACACAAATACATAGTTTATACCAAGTCCTGATAATAATTGGCTTTGCTGGCATGCTTTTTCTCCTAATATTTCGAGTTGGAAAGCTTGTACCTTTTCTTTGAAGACACACTATACTAGTATATAGCTGCAACTACTTGCCGCCCTTGTTTACCCTGATACGACGTTCTTTCAAAGATGATACATATACACCCCTTATTTTCCAAAGCGATGATTAGCCCCAACACCAACCTTGACCCCAGGGCTGGTTATCTTTTTATAAACCCTGGAGTCGAGGTTGCACCAACACGCGAAGTGCACAATGAAAGGATACGCAGTGCGTTTTATCTGACCACGTGTGCACATCCCACCTCCGCAAGCTTCTATGCTAGGTTTAAATCTGCAAGTTACATGCACATTCGATTTTGTTTCTAGTGTATTTTTTCAAGAGCAGCAAACAGTCTATAACTATTAGGATCCGGAAAGAATAACAAAATATTTCCAGTTAAGTTTTTTAAAGAATTATTTTGCACAGTACTATAAATTAGATTATATTTATACTGTTTTGCATGCACAATTGATACTTTCAAAACGTTTAAAATGCAGTCTGTGAAGCATTTAAAATAAAATTTTATAAATATTTATTTAAAAAAGAAATTAAAAAATCCCAATCAAAAAATAAGATTTTAGGACAAAATAACACTTTGTTCAGGCACACGCATAAAAAATGTAAAAGTATAGAGTCTAGGAAATGTTCGAGTTACAAAACCGGGAAGTTAGGAAGTTGCGAGTTGGGGAGTTAGGGAGTTACAAATTTCTACGGTAAACCGAGTTCCATGTCCGGCGAAAACTTGAGGTCAATATTTACCGTATCAGCTATTCGCAAATACCGGGCCTCTGCGCCCTGTAGCAAACCGCGTGGAGCCAATAATTTACGAAAGATTATTATAGATAAAAAAACGTTATTTTTTTTCTGTAATTATCACAATCAGGAGAGTTGGTATCATCATCCGATATGGTTATAAAAGTATTCTGTAGAAATTATAGGATTTAAAAGTATTGTAATTAAAAGTTTTATATGCCTCAATTGAGTTAATAAAATTACGTACCTTTGAGGAGGGCGTTTGTGTTTCTTTCGTTAAATCAATGAACGACATCTCTAGTCAGAAAGTTGAAGCAAAAGAGGAAAAACGTGGGAAATGCAAATTGTTTTGTATTTCATTTTCCTACCCGAAATACAGTGGTGATAGAAATCTGTTCCTTATCTTTGTGCAATACCCCTTTATATACACCAGTTTTTTTTGAAAAAAAAAATAACTATAAAATTAAAAAAGTTTGGGACAGAAACCGCCCCTAAGTTGCTGTAGAAACTAGAAACCCGCAATAACCGCTGCTAGGTTGGGTGGAAAACAAAGAAATAGAATCTTAAAAGATCATTAGAGACGAAATGCGGACCCTTATGAAAGTGGCCAGTGAGAAATGACGCCGCTGCTGTCCCAATGAAAAACAAAGAAATTTAATGATTGAAAAACCATTGAAATAAAAGCGAACCCCTGCGAAAGCGGTCAGTTAAAACCAACTAAATATTTATGAAAAAAATCTGAGATTCGGTAAGTCGAGTTTATAACCGCTGCGCTTTTCGTTTTTGAGATATTTTTCCGGTGTTTCGGCGACGGAAAAATTTACAAAAATTAAAATGGTAGACTTAACTCCCCAATTCCCCTTCCGTAACTCCCCAACTTACTGAAATTGTAACTCCCCGATTACCGGTACTCAAAAGTATATATCATACAACATAAAAACATAAAAAAAAATCAGGCCAACGGTTACCATAATAGTAGACCTGCAGCGTAGATACTAAAAGTAGGAACCAACAGTAACCAGCAGTATTTCGAAGTAACCACCAGAGAACCACCAGTATTATGAAGTAACCACCAGAGAACCAGCTGTTTTTTTAAGTAACCACAAGAGAACCAGCAGTTATTATTAATTTACTCCAGATAAGGCAGCAACAGCGACGCAAAGGTGTTGTGATTTTTATGCACAACACTTCATGACCTTAAACTACCAAATATAAATAAAAGGGCACCTAGTTCCCAGGGCTTTTTTTTATACTTTGCTCTTGCTAATCAGCTACTTTTAAGTTGTTTTCACGAGGTCCAATAAATGGATTCCGCGAAGATTAATTTTCGAAAATATGAATAAAATTCGCAGAATTAACCAACTAAACCCTCGTAGTGCTGTCCGTCTGTCAAAAAGCCCAATTTTGACACAACTTTTATTCCTACTTCAATTGACTCAAAATAACTCAAGAACAAAAAGGAACTAGATGCATTGGGCGCACGCTAAATAGGTGTGCCGTGACACAAAACTGTGTTTGGGTGAATTTGCGCTACATTGGTGGCCCGTAACATGACCAACAATCTCGGACTTGGCAAAATTTGCGGAGAGATTTTTTGAATGAATTATTGATTTTGTAGGGCCGAAATTTCACAACAAAGCGCTTTTAGACTCCGACTTTCTTTTCAAAGGGCAGTGTTTTGGTCTTACGACCACATCTGAGCAAAACCAGTTTGTTGAAATTGCTTGTGACGCAGCTGGGCGGGCCTGTAAAACGCCCGTGGCTATCCCGTATATATACCGGATCCGCACCACAAGAATTAAGTTATTTATTTATGTATGTTTCTCCAAAACATTTATTAATTCTTTCGAACTTTACTTTGTCTACCAAAAGAAAAAAATGTCTCGTTTTGGACCCTCCTCCGTAAGCGTTTTATTTGGTTTACAATACACGAGTTGCAAAATGAAAATCCTTCGGTCAAATACATAATCAGATTAAGCGGAATAATGTTTTAGGAAGCATTGAAGGAAGTGTGTAATCGCTGCGAAAAATAAACTAAAATTTGATATGGATTCTTCAACAGTGGATACAATGGCAGTAGAGGTATCACCACGCTCGATGACTTCAAACTGTGCAGTTTATTAATTCATTCAATTCATTCGAACTTTAACCTCTACCACAAGAAAACAATGCCTCGATTTGGACTCACCTCCGTATAGTGTTTTTCGTTATATTTGGTTTACAATTCAGATATTAGTTTGTTATTTAAAATATTAATTTTGTTTTTGTTAATTCTCGCGTGTGGTTTTGAAAGCCTTCTGTCTCAACTGTTGCATAAAGCCCTAGTCACACCAGACATAAACATTTCAGAAAAATGGGTCATGAACTGTTGTGTACATTATAAAATGTTTCACATTCGAAGCGGTAGTTGCGTTTATTTCGTTTTATCTATTTAACTGGTCGTTCTCTTGTGGTCACTTAAAAAAACTGCTGGTTCTCCGTTGGTTACTTCAAAATACAGGTGGTTCTCTGGTGGTTACTTCAAAATACAGGTGGTTCTCTGGTGGTTACTTCAAAATACTGCTGGTTACTGCTGGTTCCTACTTTTAGTAAAAGCGGATCTGCAGCTTTAATATTTTTAAATCAAATTTATAGATTAAAAAATTTAAAGGCATAATCTATAAAATCTGCTAAACAAACTACTAAATCTGCAAAAACAAAATCTATTGATATATGCATCAGTTCATGTTAATGGTGGTAAGTTCTTCTGCAACTTCAGCCAAAAACCCTTGTGGTTTACTGGTTGTAATGTATGAGAAGGACTTTTCCTTTAATCATTCACAAGTACGTCCTTTATTTTTCTAGTTAGGATCTCCATCAAATTTGTCCTTTTATTTACTCTAAAAAAATATATAATTGATCAAATTAGCAATCCAAAAATGAAGTTATAGTTCAAGGATTAATCAGTCACATGCGGGTAAAACAGACAAAAAACATTTGTCAACAACTACTATAATGAGTCTATTCAAAAATGCATACGTAACTATAAATCGTCAATCTTATACTCCATTGTATGCTTTGCTTTTGACATACCCCTTTCCCGAACGTACAGATCTCCCCTCTCCGCAAAATCAACTTAATGATTATTTAATTATAACACGTTACTTGAAAAAAGGACAATATGGGTAACTACGGCAGGTCTAAGGTGTTAAAGTTGACATAACCACGCATTTTTTGCAGAAAAGATACATAAAAAAACTGCAATAATATTTTAAAGCGTAGATATGTAAGCCCTTCGAAGACCCCTTTCCCCTTGTACACTTTGATACGCTTTCAGACTACCTCTATGCCTCCTTTTTCTTTGAGCATGCTAGCTACATTACTTTTGTAAACAACCCCATAAACCTTTGTTGCTGCAGAGCTAAATGGACATTTGTCATGGTGGGTGGGTGGTTTCGTGAAGAAAGCCAGGAGCAGCTTTAGAATTTGTACAGAAAAATCTTGGTTATCATATAAACGATGCAAACGCAGATAGTCACTTTTAAAAAAACAAAAATCTCCAAACATCATATAAAAGCTGCAAACGCAAATACGCACTTCTACACGCAAAAAATGAGAATGTCCAAGTGGACTCGGTGAGTAAGTGCGTAACCGTGTTGCAGTTTATATTTTATTAAATTTTTTTGTGTACATTTTCTGAAGTTTAGCCGAACGTTAATTGGAAGTTTGGAAAAATGCGAGTGCTCCCTCCTTTCCCAAATCCAAACTTACACATTCTTTTTGCACAGCTGAAATTCAGGTGACTACTTTACAGGACTTTACAGAACTTCACTTAAAGAAAAACAATTAAAATACTGCAGCTACTTACATTACATAGACATTTAGCTAGCTACCTCCAGGGTGTAGGCTTTTTAACAGTGTTCAAATGATGAGTCCAGCATTGAAATTGATCTAGCTAGCTATCAACATTATCAACAAAGTGTTTTTCTTCACAGCTATGTAATGCAAGAATGTATAAAGTTGTCATCATTAAAAGATTCTTCCAGATCACTGTCATCATCGCATCAGTGTCAGTAACACAGTGATACTCACTCAAACCTTTCTATGGTCGCCGCCATGACAGTTTGATGTCACAAACCTGGCTTTTAAGTACAGCTTCACAATTAATTTTTCTTAGGTTCTATTCGTTTATTTTAAAGTTTGTGCTACTTCGAAGCTGTATACTACTTAAGTAGTTTGTTTACACGAAATCAAGTAGCACAGCACGAAACGCAAGATTTCGCTCAGCAAAAAATCTTTTTTATTCACGCCTGGCGGACTAAGAGCCGCCCCATAATAATGCGCAAAAACGTGTTATATTTATGGCTTCATTAAAAAGAAGATTTTAAAGTACCAAATTATCAGCTTGAATTGGCATGTTTGTGGTATCCTTTTCATACAGCAGAAGATAGATAGATTAGATAGATAGATGTGCATATTTTACATGGCTAGCCTCACAAATATCGAGGGATATACCCTGTCTATTATTTCCAGGAGGGGCCATGGCTTAGATGGAGAGTCCTAGAGTATTTAATGCTCATTTTGAGCTACGCAGACCCAATTAGGGCCCGCGCTCTACTAGACAACTCCCGGCAACATCCAACGGCCCACACAGTGTGCCATCTTCCCAATTTCCCTCACATGGCTTTGGTTTATATATCTATTAGCTAGCTACCTCTAGCTACAGTCAGAAGAAGAAAATTCAATCCATAAAGTATTAACAAAATTTTTAAATATTTCCTAAAACTCAAGTTGCTTCTTTTTTTTGTTGCATCGTGGAAATAAATTTAAGTCACCAATCCAAAACTAACAGGGGAAAATATACCTCTTAGTGGTTATAGCTCTCGTACTCTGTGCGGTAGACCGGGGTTCGATTCCTCTTGACGGCGATTCAACATTGGGCAAGTGAATGTTACCATAGCCCCGGGTTAACAAGAGGGTGCCGATAAGCCGCAAACGCCCGCATATATAAGGGCGAGTTCGGGCGACTTTTTGAATTAAATTGACGGTTGTCTGCCGAAACCGCCCGCACTTTCCCGAACTCGCCCGGAACATTCCGAAATGCAACACCTTGTAACATAAACATGGCGGACGACAGTTGAAAGAATGCGCTTGAAGAGAAAGGAGTTAATAAAGTTTATATATAACTTATTTATCAAGTAAATCTTATCAAAAACCATAAAAAACAGTTCTTTTAAGAACTTAGCTACCACATAGTTTGTTCATTTTAATTTTTATACTTTTTTAAATAATTCTTCGAGAGTCATTTGTGGTGAATCTTTTTTTTTTCGGGCATTATTCGGGACTATGCGGAGTTTTTCGGGCAAATACCCGAATTTTTTTCAAAACGCCGAACTCGCCCGAAAACGCCCGCACTTTTTACGGCGTATGCGGCTTATCGGCACCCTCGTGGGTTAACCCAAGCCATGTGAGGGAAATTGGGGAGATGGCACACTGTGTGGGCCGTTGGATGTTGCTGGGAGTTGTCTAGTAGAGCGCGGGCCCTAATTGGGTCTGCGTAGCTCAAAATGAGCATTAAATACTCTAGGACTCTCCATCTAAGCCATGGCCCCTCCTGGAAATAATAGACAGGGTATATCCCTCAATATTTGTGAGGCTAGCCATGTAAAATATGCACATCTATCTATCCATCTATCTTCATTCTTTAAGGCATTTGCTCATTTGTGGTTAAAAACTTTTGTACTAGCCTCTTTTTACTGATGCATGTTCTAAATCTGAACTATTTTATCAAACGGTGCCTTTACCTGGAAGTTCTACATTGTTTACCTACTTTCGCATGTTAAATTCTTCAACACTCGAACCTCGCAATAAATTTTTCAAGAAGTGAGCTATGTACAACGTGTGAAGTCACGAATGACCAAGTGGACTTTTGTTCGATAATGGTGTCGACCCTTAATGTAATTATTGTTTTTGGGAGATTAAGGTTGGACATATATAAAGATATTTAGGGCTTCATCATTTTCTTTACAACCCTATGTTTTTGCATTGTGTTTCATGAGCTTACAATAATGTGGTATAGCTAAGTTATGATAAGTAAAAACTACTCTTGAATGACCCTTTAACGATGTGAAACCACATAATAGACCTTAGCCAAATTTCGTGTTTTTCGTAACTTTTGTGTTCAGTATGGTAGATTAGTATGCGTGTGAGTTTTCAGTTTCAGGAAATCTCTTTGTGGTGCATTATTATTACTGTCAAATGATGAATTTCTTGAGTTCTTTTTTATATTGTGGCAGGGGTTATTTTTAAAATTTCGAATTTTTGGAACAAAATAAATAAATAACATTAGGAAGAGTTCATTTATTATTTTTTGCAATAAAATAAACATACTAGACTTATTAATAAATTTATAAGAAGAATGGCACTTGCCACCCATACTAGACTTATTAATAAATTTATAAGAAGAATGGTACTTGCCACCCATACTACTCAGTAAATAAACTAATGGACAAATTTTCCTCCTCTAAAAGGAATTGTGAAAGCGAAAGAAAATTTTGTCAGAGGAACATTGGATTGTAAACCTTAAAATACTTTTCAGCGAAAACCAGTCGATTTATTAATTTGTTTTTTAAGTTACAGTTAAAAGTAAAATATCAGCCTGGTGTTCCTTATGATCATGTTTCTTATTATAAAAACACGTTTTTTTGTTTACAATAAGTCAGACAAACTGATATTTATTAGAATGAAACTAGGCCTTGTGTTTGCACTTCTATGTATAAAAACGATTGTTGTAACTTGTAAAATTTCTGTGTGATTATACCTGTAACATGGATAATGTTTTGAAATAGTTTTTGTCGTTTTCTTATGGTTTTTTTTTTGGTTTTTTTAGGTCATCTAGCTACACCTCGGAAGGCTGGAAGTTTAATGTATAGACAAGAATGTAATCGTGATTAAACAAACAAATTAAACCCTATATAATGTTGTCATTATTATTTCGTAAAGTTTTAGATTTAAAAGATTGGATTCAAAATCACGTTTTCTATTTACAAAAAATGGAAGTTAATTTCAAATGTTTTGTATTGTTAGAATGCTTTCAGAAATGTTTAAAACCCACGCAATTAAAATTTCCAGAAGATAAATTTTGTTTTTATTATTTTCCGCACCCGTTTTCGTCTGATTTTTTCTTGCGTTGTTTTAATGCCTACACAACTTCCGAATTAAGTCCTACTTTGTTCTCACTTATGAAACTTTACGGTAGTTTAAAAAGAAGTGCAAGAAAATTCAGATTCTGGTTTGTTCTTATTTTCTAACAAAATTCTGACTCAGGTTGTTAGTTTCTATTTATCGGAAAATATTTGGGTCCTGTCCTTATACAGTTGTTCTTACAAAAAAAAGCGCGTAGTCCTGTCACATTCCCTAGAAATTCCTAAAAAATATACGAGAGCAGGTTATTTAAATTGCTCAATTAATTCTTGCAATTTTCCCGAATGTGGATGGCTCCTCGAAATTAAATTCTAGTGCAGCAAAATTGTATTTCGGCAAAATAAAAATTACGCTAGAGAATCAGTACGCCGTTTTCGCCAAACTGAGTGTCAAATGATCCTATGTTTTGTCCCATCCTGACAGGGAGGGGGCGGGTGCTAACAGCTTCAAGGCCCATATCCCCGCGAATATTGCCGCCTCTGGTTCTTGATGAACAAATTTTGCTTGCAACTTGCGAGAATGCTTCGCAACCTTTTTTTAATTTCTGGTGTCTTCAAGAGAGTCCAAAAGTCCACACTTCGGCGAGATTCTTCTTGACGTCATAATTCTTTTGTTTTTCTTTTGTTTGAGAGGGTCCAAAAGTCCACACTTCGGCGGCCGCCGAAGTTGACTGTTTTTACAGCAGAAAACAAAGGAACAAAGGACCCTGCAATAGCTTCCCAAGATGGCGGACGCTTTTCCGTAACGGAATTTTATTGCAACCGTCGCTCCGGTAAAATTAAACAAAATTCTACCTACGGAGAAACATTTTTCAGCGTAAAATAGCACTATTGGAAAATATTCTTCATACAGAAAGAGTTTTACCAAATATTAACCGAGAAGAGATGGAACAAGCGAGTGGACGTCTATTTAATTGCGAACGTTGTGGTAAGAAATGCAAATCTGAACGTGGAATTATCCAACATCTAAGACACTGCACGAGAAATGAAATCAATCAGGAAGTTAGCCAGCCGCCCCCTGCACCCGAGCAGCACTTGCCACCGCCACAAGAAGAACAAATTGCGGAAACTTTCTGGTGGTCCGAAACGAAAGGTAGTGAGATGGAGAAAAGTGCTAAAGAGATTTACGAAAAAATCGTTTTCTGGAAACGCAATCTATTCATGCTACCAAACGGCGCTTCCGGAAAGGCATACATTCGTGAAACGACACGCTTGCTGAATTTGTGGACGGAGAATTCTCCACTCAAGAACTGTGCGCTGAGGCTGATACACATTATGTCCGCCTTGCTATTACAGAAACCATCCTAAAGATCAAAGAGTAAAGACCACGTCGAAGCTCTCGAACGACGCCTGGAAACATGGCGAAAGGGAGACTTTGCAAAACTTTACAGAGAAGCGGAAGCGATTCAGTCAAGACTACCTACTAACAACGGGAAGAGAGATATGGCAGCTCTTTCAAGACAATTTAAAGAGCTTATGCAAAAGGGTAACGTGAATGGTGCAATCAAGCTTCTTACGAACAACATGAAAGGAGGGATATTACCCTTAAACAACGAAACAATGGAGCTTTTGCGAATCAAACATCCCGATGGAAAAGAGGCAAATGAAAAAGCCCTACTGCCAGGGGAAATTCCCACAGTGGAACCAATCATTTTTGAATCCATAGACGATCAAATGGTTCTCAAAGCAGCCCAGATGACGAAAGGGGGTTCCGGTCCATCTGGTATGGATGCGGACGGTTGGAGGAAGATACTTTCCTCGAAGATGTATGGCGACACTGGACAAGATCTTAGAAGAGCGCTAGCAAACGTTATCAAAAGAATGTGCGTCGATAACATCAACGACAACTCCCTCGAAGCAATAATGGCATCCCGACTAGTCCCACTGGACAAACAACCAGGACTACGGCCTATTGGAGTAGGTGAAGTACTCAGGAGAATAGCAGGGAAAATCGTGATGAGTGTCACAAAGAAAGATGTGGTCGAAGCTTCCTCAAAATCACAAATGTGCGGCCGAGAAGCAGGTAGTGAAGCGGCGATACACGCAATGAAAGAGCTGTTTGGAAGATAGCAGTCTGAAGCAGTCCTCCTCGTTGACGCTGCAAACGCTTTTAACAGTGTGAACAGAAAAGTGCTGCTTCACAACATCTCCATCACATGTCCACTGATTGCTACATATGTAAAGAACTGCTACCAAACGCCAGCACGTCTGTTTGTCATCGGGGGCAAGAAATATTGTCAAGAGAGGGCACAACACAAGGTGATCCACTCGGAATGGCTATTTACGCGATGGCTATATCCCCTCTACTTGACATACTAATTGCAACAACTGAGGATCAAAACAACAAGATGGTGGCGTTCGCGGATGATGTAAGCGGATCTGGAAGCCTCGTCGCACTTCGTAGTTGGCGGTCAAATCTCATCCAATGTGGGCCAAAATATGGATATCATCCCTAACCAACAAATTCGTGGCTTATCGTGAGGCCAGAGAAGTTCGACGAGGCAAGAGGGATTTTTGAAGGAACTGGGGTGAAAATAACCACTGAAGGAGAAAGACATCTCGGGTCGGTGGTAGGAAGCGAACAGTACAAGCGAAAATACGTTAATGAATTGGTCGAAAAATGGGTGATTGAAATGTCTCTGCTTTCTCGGATTGCGACAACACAGCCGCAAGCAGCATACGGCTGTTATATTGCTGGATATCAACATAAGCTGACGTACTTCCTCCGAACAATCCCAGGGATTGAAAACTACTTACAACCGTTCGAAGAGGTCCTTAGACATCAGTTCATCCCAGCCATTACTGGTGGACATATCGTTAATGATAGACAGAGATCACTCCTGTCCATTCTGCCACGTGTTGGAGGCCTTGGTTTGAAAGATGTTACTCGAACAGCAAATGAAGAATATGAAAATTCCTGCCAGGTCACGCTCCATCTAAAGAACATGATCCTAGACACACAGGTAGAAGGTGGCAAGACGAAATCAGCGATCAAGGCAGAACGGAGAAAAAAACAACAAGCTAAGCTCGACAGCCTACGAGAAGAAATGGTGGATGCCGAAAAACGTTTGAACGACACCAACCTTGAAAGTGGCGTTTCGAACTGGCTGACAACACTACCCCTGAAAGAGTGGGGCTACGATCTGAATAAACAGCAGTCTTGGGATGCAATCAGAATAAGGTATAACTGGAACCTCGAGCGACTCCCGACAGAATGCGTATGTGGTGAAAAATTCGACCTTTGCCATGCCTTGTCTTGTAAAAAAGGGGGCATGGTCACCCTGCGACACAACGAACTGCGTGACATCACTCTTAAAAGAAGTCTGTCATGACGTAAAGACGGAGCCAATGCTGACTGAGGTCAACGGAGAGGGTCTCCGAGAGAGAACAGCAAACATCCAGAAGGAAGCACGTCTTGACATCAGTGCTCTCGGTTTCTGGACGCCTTGCCAAGGAGTATTCTTTGACGTAAGGGTTTTTAACCTACACGCTCAGAGTTACAGGCGTTCAGAAATTAAGAGATGCTTTCAGATGAACGAAAGAGAGAAGAAGCGACAGTACAACGAACGGGTGTTGCAAATCGAGAATGGTACGTTCACACCACTGGTGTTCGCTGCGAATGGTGCAATGGCAAAAGAATGCAAAGCCTTCTACAAGCGGTTAGCTGATATGATTGCAGAAAAACGCAGCATTTCAAATTCGGTCGCAACCAATGTCATAAGAACGAAAATCAGCTTTTCGCTCATAAGATCAACATTGAGATGCATTCAAGGATCAAGATCACCGAGAAATGCGGACAATAACATAGAAGAATTTGAACTCGCTAACAACGCGACAATTCATCAAGAGTGATGGACTAAGAAAAAAACAACAGAAAAACATCTAGTATTTTATATATGTGAGATAACAACCTAATTTATGTATAACACAGTTAATGTTAATAAAATAATGTTCAAGTTAAAAAAAAAAACACAAAAAAAAACAAACAACAACAACAAAGGAATCGAGAGCAACAAAATCAGCGAAATGCGGCAAAATGTAGTTCGACTACCGTGAAAACCATATTACTTCGGCAAAGCACATCGAAGGAGAGTCGAGCCTTGGCAAACACTCCTGAGTGGAGATAAAATTATTAACTCGGATCCTGGGCGCAAAGGAACCTTTATTAAACGCTTATAATAAAAATTATGCGTTGCTTTAAATCTTACTTTTAGATGCACATGATTTTCTCATTGGCGAAATTTCTCCTTAGGCGAGTGCCGAAGTGGCCGAAGCCTAAATCCGCCCCTGTTGTTTTCTTTATTTTAGAACTTATGCTGCAATGGCATATCGGAAAAGTGGGATGCGGGATGCGGGATGATCTATCGGGATGACCTATCGGGATACGGGATACAAAAAATTCATTGAAATAAAATACTGACCATGCCGTTACCGAACATCGCGTAGACATTAAAATAAACTACGCCGGAATTTTTTTAAAAAGAATACAACAGTTAGAAATGCATGACTCGATTTTCTTTCGCTTGGTGAACTTAATGTGATACGAAACGATATGTTTGACATTGAACTTTTAATCGTTTGGCTAGGTTGAGATATCAAACAACAAATGTAAATGCCTCCAATCTGAAAAAGTAGTGCTTTCCAGCTATACACTCTGAAAAGAGATTGAAATAGTTGATATTGCAGAAACCAGTCTATGTGTGAGTGTTTATTTCATTGAGTAAGAAAAACGAAAATTTTCGTGAATACAAATTGCCCTTTTTCTTTTTAATAAAAACCAGGAGTAGAAACCAGCTTTTTCACAGCCTATAGCATAGAATAGAGTAGACACAACTCTGTCTTGTTTTCTCGTATCTAAACCCAACTATCCGCGCTTACGAATTACGGTCTAACGACCGAAATGATCAGGAAAATTAATCGACTGAAAACATGCGCGAATAAAGCATGAATAGTTTGCCAGTGTAGTGTGTTTGAGACGTTGTATGATGTAGTATTATATATATTTCGCCAGTATAAAAGTATGCATATATATAAATTACAATGCTAGTTGGCATATAATAACGGCAGGAGCAAGTAGAACACACAAGGTGTCTTATCATTGAACCCCTAGTGTTGAGCTTCTATAACAATACTTATAAAGTATACTTTCCTATATTTACAAGAATAATGTTTTTTTACACTCTCACTCTCAGTTTTCTCTATGTTTTACAATATCTATCCTAAAAATACTTTCTTTTGTCGATAACTGTTCCAAGTAACTTATCTTTTGTTACTTTTTTTAAAAGAGATAAAAGTATCAATATGCTTGGTATTTTCATTTAAGAATAAATTCCATAGAACGGGACCTCTGTGTCGAATGAAAAAAGTAGTGGATTTAAGAATGGTTTTTGGAATAATAAAATTACTTTTTGCATACCTGGTATTGTACCTATGCTCGATATTGGAAAATTGATTTGTGAAAATTGTAGGTACCAATCCATGTTTAACTTTAAACATGAACTGGAGAACTTGGTGCACGTTCAATTGAAAAATATTCAGTACTCCAAGTTTATGGAGAATTGGTTGCGAAGGTGTGTATCTGTTCACTCCGAATATTATTCTACAAGCATGTTTTTGATTATTATATAATTTACTTAGTTTAGTTTGGTTGGTGTTACCCCATGCAATGTTACAATAAGTGAAATAGCTATGTATGAATGAAAAATACAAATCACGTAAGCAACGAACATTCAAGTATGGTTTCGCTTTATATAGGACTCCAATATTTTTTGCTATTTTATTTTCTAAAATGTTGATATGATCTCTCCATGATAAAGTTTCATCAAGATAGACTCCCAAGAATTTTATTTTACATGTTCTTTTCCCATTAATGTCATTTAGTTTTAAACATGGCAAAAAAAGGGGAAACAAGAAGCCCAGGGGCTTGAAGATTTCCTCCATTAGCCTAAAAGATTTTAAAATTTGAAGTTGATCCTGAAAACGGAGAATTATTATGGGGGTAAATAGGGGGGTAAATATGTAATTATGGGGTAAACAAACCATTGAGTATTCTCAATTATTATTGTAAAGGGCCTGAAAATATAACTTATAATATCAATATAATTTCTTAAAATATGTTTAAAATAGAGTTATAATTTCTTATAATTTCTTATAATATAGCTATAATATGTATAATTTCAACACCTGACATGTCTCTATCTATCTATCTCTCTATCTCTCTATCTCCTCTGGCGGAAATCAATTATTAGTTTTATTTATATTCAGGGAAAGTTTATTTGCTTTAAACCATTCTTCAATATATTTTAGTTCTTGGTTTACTGTATCAAAGAGAATTTTTATGTTGCTATGCGAATAAAATAAGTTAGTATCATCAGCGAATAAAATAAAATTGAGAATTTGTGACAAACAATTTAGATCGTTAATATAAATTAAGAAAAGAAGTGGTCCCAGAATAGAACCTTGCGGAACGCCACATTTTATAAGTTTCAGATCAGTAGATTCAGTTCCATACGATATACATTGTTTTCTGTTGGTTAAGTAATCTTTAAACCAATCGAGTTCGTTATTTCGAATTCCATAGATTTTAAGCTTTGATAGTAAAATATTATGGTTCAGTGTGTCAAAAGCCTTAGAAAGATCGATGAATATTCCAAGTGTAAATAAATTTTTATTAAAGCCATTTGTGATCTCATTTACTAGTTCTAATACAGCGTGATCTGTGGAATGTTTTTCTTGAAAACCAAATTGTTTAGCATATAGAATGTTATTGCAAGCTGTTATTTTTATCATTGTGAATATTATTTTGTATTGTGAAACTCGATTCTGGATTTTGAACGCATTTCGATTATTCTACGGGACATGATTTTGTAACTGGATTTTGGATTTTGCTTTGGAACTGGATATTACAAATTTTGAATTTTGAATTTATCTGGTTTTGCGCTACACAGGTAACTACTATTTATTGATGAATTGATCGATCTCCACTTGAGCGTGTGCTTGAAATGCCCGTGATAAAAAAAAACACAAGCATTTTGATTCGTTGGCGCTTGGCGAGTAGCAGTTGTAGACAGCCCAACTTTCACCTACGTCTACAACCTCGTTCCCAGGGCTTTTTGTCTCTCATCGGCGCTGCGCTTATTGATAGGTCTGACGAAAAAGAGACATGTCCTGAGGTCGAGGTTGCTACGTCTAGACATTTTTTTCTTCAAAGAACCTGGTTTCTATGCACATAGTTTATTTTGATTTCAATTTGATTCCGCAACTTTTTAACATTGATCACTTGCCGCACCATAACGAAAGAAATGAATGTTATTGCAAAATCAAATTTTCTGTTTTGTTAATATCGGTTAGTATGAATTTCCATTGGTGTTATTGGTTGACTTCCCATCAAACGACCAAGTAAACAAAAGGAAATATAGAAATTAATTTTCAAATCCTTTCAAAAGAGCAGAAATTAATTTTTGGTTATTAATTGTACTAATTGATAGCAGCAAAAAGTAATCCCTTTTTGAAGGATATCCTTTCTACCCACTCTGCACGTTTAAAAATCTTCAAAGCAAAGTCGCCTTATCCTTTGTGTTTTTCATAATTCACATTTTTTTGACTTTGTTTAAATTCTGTTATATTTCGTTATACTTTGCTGCTAAGTCTGTTAAAAATAAACGAAAATGTATTTATTTATTATCGAGTTTTTCGTGCGTTGAATCCATGGCGAGAAAAAATAACATTGGCGCAGTCATTATTTTATTTCGATGATTTTTTTGCATCCCCGAATCCCGCATCTTGAATCCTGCATCCCGTGTTCCAGTCAGCATCCCGCATCCCACTTTTCCGATATGCCATGCTGCAATGTTACATATGTAATATGTTAATAAGATGGGTGGGTGGGTGGGTGGTTTTGTGAAGCACGCCAGGAGCAACTTTAGAATTTGTACAGAAAAATCTTGGTTATCATATAAAAGCTGCAAACGCAGTTAAACACTTTTAAAAGAACGAAAATCTCCAAACATCATATAAAAGCTGCAAAAAACAACGCAAATACGCACTTCTAGCTACACAAAGAATGAGAATTTCCAAGTGGACTCGGTGAGTAAGTGCATAACTGTGTTGCAGTTTATATTTTATTAATTTTTTTTGTGTACATTTTCTAAAGTTTAGCCAAACGTCATCAATTGGACGTTTGGAATAATGCAAGAAGTGCTCCTCTTTCCCCAAATCCAAACTTACACATTCTTTTTGCACAGCTGACTTTACAGGACTTTATAGAACTTCACATAGAGAAAAACAATCAAAATACTGGATAGTTTACAGCTACTTACATTACTAGACATATAGCTATCTATACAGGGTTTTAGGCTTTAGCAGTGTTCAAATGATGAGTCCAGCATGGAAATTGATCTAGCTAGCTAGCTATCAACATTATCAACAAAGTATTTTTCACAGCTAGCTATGTAATGCAAGAATGTATATATAAAGTTGTCATCATTAAAAGATTCTTCCAGATCACTGTCATCATTGCATCAGTGTCAATTACACAGAGTGATACTCACTCAGTTTGATGTCACAAACCTGACTTTTAAGTACAGCTTCACAATGAATTTTTCTTAGGTTCTATTCGTTTATTTTAAAGTTTGTGCTACTTCGAAGCTGTACTACTTAAGTAGTTTGTTTACACGAAATCAATAACACACAGCACGAAACGCAAGATTTCTCTCAGCAAAAAATCTCACACCTGGCGGACTAAGAGCCGCCCCTTATGGGGCGGCAATTAAAACACTCCGTCGTTGTTTTTAAAACACTCCGTCGTTGTTTTTAAAACACTCCGTCGTTGTTTTATAACAAAAAGAATTGTGATGCAAAAATAACAATAAAACAGTAGTGGAGTGTTCATAATCCATCAAATTTATGAGGGTTTGACAGTCATGAGTTTTTAATCATCACAGAAACATGTAAAGAGAAAGCAGCCATTTTGTTTTTACGAAAATACTGAAAGTTTTTTAAATTGTAAGTAATATTACATTTCTTTTTTTAACACTGGTAAATTTTGCAACCTATAAAAGAAATATTCCTCTTATATGTGAATTATAAACAGTGTTATAGGAGCTTACGTTTCGTCCTTCTCATGTATAAAACAAAACAAAACAAAACTTATATATGTGAACGGCTAAGACTTTGTAAGTTATTCTCACTGTACGATAGGAAGTAGCGGGCCAGTCAGACTTTTTTCTTTTCTCTAGCAACAGCAACCAGGCTGGCCTGATTTTTTTCTGCTTTACTACCCACCAGGCTGGCCAGACTTTTTTCTCTTTCACTACCCACCAGATCAATCAGACATTTTTCTCTTTTACTACCCACCAGTTTGGCCAGACTAGAGATAAAATTGTTGGAAGTGCAATTTGATACTACTGAAAATTCTGATTCTTTGACACACAAGTTTCTACTGTGTAAACATTTAAGCTGTGAAAAATTTTTGTAGATAATTATGTTAAACAAGACACTTACAAAAACAATAGATGCATACAATGATAACAATACAAGTGGCTGTGCATCTAATTTATGAGGGTTTGGCTGTCACATGATATTTATTCATCATAGAATCTTAAACAAAAAAAGTAGCCATTTTGATTTTAGGTTTTTGAAAGTTTCGTACAGGTAAAATAAATTGAAGTTTTTCAAATTTTCAGTAAGAAATTATTAATTGGTATGATTTGGAAGTAAAAACGACATAAAACAAGAGGATAAATGTATTCTTAAATAATTTGCAATTATATTTGGGGTATTGGTTGAGGTGCTAGAGCTTAGTTAGAAATTATTAATGTGTATGTGCACAGTCTAAACTTTGTGCTTTGGGACTGAAAGTGACTCACCAGTGACTGGTCACAAAGGACTACCATTTTAAACTTGCGCTTTTGTACTGAAATAAATTACTGACATTGTAACAGACAAGATAATTGACAAATTACTGACATTGTAACAGAAAAGACAATGGCACTACATACATTCTTAGACAACCAGGACTCTTGACACTACATGTATATTATGGTGAGTGTTTATCATAACAGTTGGTCCATAGGGCTTCTTTTTACTGCATCATGTGGTGCCTTATTTCAGACATTTTGACAACTGAATCTTGGCAATTATTAGGAGAGACTGACATGAACTGACTCTCTATTTATTTTACAAAATACTTACTCAGCCCTTTGACTGTATGGAAAATACATATACACACCTGCACCTAAACCGACTGATGCCAACCCCCCCCTCCGGGATTATCTCAATATAATTACACATGTAATGCTTACGAATTATAACAAAAACAATAAATTCATGTGAGAAGATTTGATAGTAAGTAATAAGTAGTAATAACAGTTGGTCCATAGGGCTTCTTTTTACTGCATCATGTGGTGCCTTATTTACATTTTGACAACTGAATCTTGGCAATTATTAGGAGAGACTGACATGAACTGACTCTCTATTTATTTTACAAAATACTTACTCAGCCCTTTGACTGTATGGAAAATACATATACACACCTGCACCTAAACCGACTGATGCCAACCCCCCCCCCCCAATTTCTCCAAATTGAGAAATCCAAGAATTGATATACTGCCTTTCTATAAGTACGAAATTAGCTACATACCTTGACTTACACAACACGTAGTCCTAAGAAAAATTATCTCAATATAATTGACACATGTAAACTGCTGTACGAATATATATACAAAAACAATAAAATTCTATGTGAGAAGATTGTGATAGTAAGTAAGTAAGTAAGTAATAATTTATTCATCAATAGACAAAAAGTACATGATTTTATAGAAAAATGATTTTATAAGTATTGTTGTAAATAAGTCTATTTAAAGGAGATCACCACAAAGCAAAATAGCTTAAATGAAAGTGGTGACCACCTAAGAAACAGGACATCACAAATAGGACAAAGTACAAAGACAGGACTGGGACTAAACAAAACACAAAGGTAGGAGTTTATGTAGATAAGTCTATAGTCAAATAGGAATTTACCAAGAAAAATCAAAGTCACAAAGCATGATGCAAAAAATACGGAGGCTGATACAGTTAAAAAATATAATAAAATTTAGTAGCTGTTTAAGAAATGGTGAAATAGGATAGGTTTGATCTCAAAAGTAGATTTACTAAGAAGTCGAAAAGGAAAAGATTTTTGTACCTCATTCCACGATTTTAAAGAGTGAAATCTGATAGACTTTTTCCCAAATGATGTTGAAAAAACAAAAGGTAATTTTAAAAGCCCTTGTTGATCAGCACGAGTGTGTTGATCATGGAAAAAGTTAATGGAAAAAGTATTTTTGATAGTGTCAGGAAGGCTATTATGAGCTAAGTTGTGCAGAAAAATAATATTTTGCATAAAGATCATGTCGGGAAATTTGAGAAGTCCAAGATTGGAGTAGAGTGAACTGAGTGGTGTGTAGGGAGTTCCAAAAGAAATGAGTCGAATAGCATGATTTTGGAGAATTTCAATACGATGTGTACGATAACTTTTTTACCCCAAACTTGTGAACAGTATAAAATACGTGAATAAAAGATGGCATAGTAGATCAGCAGGAGTATATTTTTGGGGACAAGGTGACGGATTTTGGCTAGAGCTCCATTAGCTTTCTTAAGACAAATAATGGTATTATTAATTTGTGATTTCCAACTTAGGTCAGAGTCTAGAATGATTCCAAGATATTTCACTTGATCACTGGGATAGATTTTAGTACCATTAACATTTAATTTAAAGTTGAAATGAAGTGGCTTAAAAGGACTTTTGAAAATAACATATTCGGTCTTAGTTTTGTTGAGAGAAATCTTATTGGCATTAAGCCAGTCTTATTGGCATTAAGCCAGTTTAAGATCTATATTTAAATGCTTGGCGAGTTGTTTAGGCGATTTACTGATGTGCAGCATGTTGGTGTCATCAGCAAAAAGGTGAACTAAAGAATAATTGATAGCAAAATGAAGATCATTAATGTACACTAAAAATAAAAGTGAATCAAGTACAGACCCCTGTGGTACACCATGATTGATAAATTTCTGAGAAGAGATAGAGTTATTGATACATACATACAAATTGTTTTCTATTTGTTAAAAAAGACCTAATTAAAGAAAGTGGGATGCCACGAATACCATAGTGGGATAATTTTTTCAGTAAGATTTCATGATCAACTGTATCAAAAGCTTTTTGCAAATCAATAAATACACCGCAAGCAAAGAGACCATTGTCAAGAGCATCCATAATTTTTTGAGTGATGTTAATGAGTGCTTGGGAAGTGGAAAATTTCTTTCTAAAACCAAATTGATTATGATAAATAGATTTGTTGGAGGATAAAAATTTTTTTAAGCGATTGTAAATTAGTTTTTCAAAAATCTTATCAATGTTAGAAAGTAGTGAGATGGGTCGATAGTTAGTGAGTTCCATATTGGAGCCTTTTTTATAAACCGGGATGACTTTAGTAGTTTTGATGGAAGATGGATATACACCAGTAGAAAAGGATAGATTTATTAATTTAGCTATAGGTACTGACAGCGTTTCCCTAGATGGGATAAGTACTTGAGAAGGAAAGCTAAATGGACCACTTGCTTTTTTGCTATTAATGAGAGAAAGACAGTCAAAAACTTCTAGTTGATCAGTAAGAGTAAGAAAAAGAGAATTGGGAACAGGATTTTTTAAATATGAAGAAAAATGTTTAGAACTAGGTGGAATGGTTTTCCTAAGATCATCTGCAATTGAACTGAAATATTCATTGAAAGAATTAGCTATGATTAAAGGATCAGATACAAGGCTGTTGTTAATATTCATGCAAGATGGGCTCGGTGATTTGGAGCTACGTAGGGAGATGATGGACTTTATACCATTCCAAATATTTTTAGTGTTCTTTTGGTTTGCAGTAAAAAATTCCCTGTAAAAATTATTTTTGCTTAATCTACATAAAGTGACAATTTTGTTTCTATATTTTTTAAACGTATCATGTAGGATAGACTTTAGAGAAGGATTTTTTTCTTTTAAATTTTTTTTATGTAGTTCATCACGTTTTCTGATGGAAGTGAGAATACCATTCGTCATCCATTTTTTATGATTGAATTTTTTTTTAAATTTGTTGGAAGGTTTTTTAAAAGGAACACAGTCTTTTAAAGTAGAATCTATAAAATTATAGAAAATATCAAGATTTAGATGGATTATTGTCATCAAGGCATAGTAAGTTATCCCAATCAACATAAGAAGTTTTCAAAATAAATTTGTTATGGTCAAATTTTTTCCAATCAGAAGCAGGTGGTTTATCATTTGGTGGACCTGAAGTAAAATTGTTTTTGTTAAGAATTAAAAACTGAGGGAAGTGGTCTGAAATTGATGAAATGAGGTTACCAGATATAGATGTATGTTCGTTAGAATCATGGAATATATTATCAATTAAAGTGCTAGTGTTCTCGGTGACTCTAATGGGTAAAGTAACAGATGGAAAAAGGGAGAATGAAAATATTGAATCTAAAAAATTTGATATATTTGTATCAGAATCATATGATAAAAGATTGGCATTAAAATCACCTAAAAGGAAAATTTTTTTATTTTCTGAAGAATAGGAACCAGAAAATTGTTATTAAAATCTTGTAAATCCATATGAGGATGTCTACATACATCCAACTATAAAATTCTTAATCTTAGGTTGGACTATCTCAACAAAAACTGATTCTAACTCAGAGGATTTATATCCGAGAAGGTCTAGGTCTGGCCATACAAAATAATTATGCTTATTTGAGATATATAAGAGAGCACCACCTTTACTGCTTTCAGTAGGGGTATGATTAAATGTGAATCCTTCAAGGTTACAGTTTATAATAGGAATAAAATGTTTGGAATGAAAAGTTATATTTAGATGAAATATGGAAAAACACATCGAATTGAAATGATGAGAATTGAAATCACAAGAGCTATAATATTTACAGTTAACTCCTCCTCCTATGATGTCATTGGAGTTATTGGTGACAAAACTGTTAAGTTGCGAGAGGAAGTTTTTCCTTTCGACAGAAGATGTTAAACAACTATGTGATAATGGTGTAGATATATCAACAAAAGGAAGAGCATTTTGAATACATTTCAGACAAAACCAATTATCATTAGATTTTTTAAGCATTTCATAATCCGAGGCACCCAAACCATTACACTTCATATGTACCCACTGATCACATATGTCACACAAAACGGCCCGGTGATTAGAGTTGACCAATCCATGGCAAATCCCACAAGGATAATTTATCATACTTGAAAACCTACTATAGACTATAGCTAGCAGCTAGCTATAACACAAAAAACAAACAAACACAAAAGCTCTCAAAAGTGATTTGAGAAAAAACAAAGAAAATCAAACAACAAATCAAGTGCAAAGGAAACTTTTTTGAAATTGAAGCCAAAACAGTAAGAAAACATAAATTAGGTCGCAAACACAAAAACAAATAAATATATAGAGAAAATAACCTGCACACGATGATTCGCAAAAATAACGCATGTAGCATTAGCTACCATTTTGAAGTTATATAAATTCAGCTGGCACAGAAAACTGTAAAGATAAACTAAAGAAATTAAATGTTACTCAAGTTCAGGTTCTTCATCTTCAAACAGATGATCAATATCATCAAGATGTGTTATTTTGAAAGACTTCAGTCTCTTTGATGTTTATTATACCGTTATACGCCCAAAAACTCGTTATTTTCTGTTCATTGTGAAGGGACTTGCATTTACCCCACAACATTCTGTAATACGGACACAAGTTATTATTAACATAAATTCTACGTTGACCCAGACCAGTGTCATTTAAACGATTATCATTTTTTAGATTTTTCTTTTTTCGATGAAATTGTTCAGCGATTTTACGATTACAGAATCGTACGATGGTTCTTAGAGGTTCCGTATGATTTCTTCTAGATTTATAGGAAGGAAGCCGGTGACAGGCTTCGATGTCAAAACTTTTAATATCTACAGTACTGTGAAAAGGTTTGTTAACATCGTGGTTCGTGTTTATTTCATGTCACGCACGAACCACGATAGCCCACGATGCGTATCTTTTTAACAATCGTGGACCTCACGATCATGTTTCGTGGACTACACGAATAAAAATTAAACATTACACCGTGGCGTCCACGATAGATAACTTCTATTGTAAAACAACAAGACTGTATTAGTTTAACAATTAAATCAAAAACCGACGGCAAAAAAATAAATTAACACTTGTTGTTTTCATTCGTTGTCATAAAGCTAGCTATATAATAGATTTTAATCGTTCGTGAATCAAAATGCGATGTAAAAAAACATTTCTATCGCCGCTTTTCGTTTTTAAACTTTTAAAATGCAATCTAAAAAAACATTTCTATCGTCGTTCTTCTTTCTTAAACTTTTAAAATGCGATCTAAAACAGCATTTCTATCGGCGCTTTTCGTTTATAAACTTTTAAAATGCGATCTTAAAAAAACATTTCTATCGCCGCTTTTCGTTCTTAAACTTTTAAAATGCGATCTAAAAAAAAATTTCTATCGCCGCTTTTCGTCTATAAACTTTTAAAATGCGATCTTAAAAAACATTTCTATCGCCGTAGACAAATTTAACTTTTCTAGACAAATGACATTTCGTAAAAATACAATCGCGTCCATGACGAAAAAGTATACACCAAGCAAAAACTACGAATATGCTTTTTTAACTTGATAAAACCTGAAACAAACAAATTAACTTTAATCAAAGACTTTTTTGAAAAGAAAAAAAATTAAATTATACTGGCTATAAAAATCGTGGAGCTTGCAAAAATAATCGTGGGACACCCGATCCTTCGTGGAGATAATAATATTAGCGTGGTGGCCACGATAGAATGTTTGAATGTTTGTTATACATAAAGACCACGATTTTATCGTGGTTCGTGTGCACCACGCTCGTTACACGAACACGATGTTAACAAACCTTTTCACAGTACTGTAGAACTTCACCAATTTCTATAACTTTTTTTTCCAGATTATCATGGGATATCGTATTAGGAATACCTGCAATTTCAATATTGTTTCTTCGTACATATTGTTGCAGTTCGGTTACATCGCGTTCTATGTCCGTTATAAGCTCGTCTTTCTCTTCAAGTTCTTTCTTTAAGTTTTTTACATATTTTTTCAGTGAACTGTTCTCTGCATATAGCATTTCTATAATTTCGTGAATCTTCCATATCTTGTATATTTTTTTCCATGTGGCAACCATAAGATAAGATGCGCTGAGATGCAGTTGATGTGCAGGAAGGTTAGTAAGAAAATAAATGGATAGTTGCAGATATTAGATGCAAATCTTAACAATTGGCTTCTTGCCTGTTGACGCCCTTTTTTTCGCGCCAAAAGTTCTTTCTCTAAGCACGTCCGATCACTTTGAAAGCTAACACTCGAATGATAACCCAAGTGTTGTATATACTATATATACAAGTTTAACCTCAGCCTAAAGACCAGACTTTATGTCCCAGATTTTTGACACTCCATTAAGCTCTGCTATATGACTAGACCATTCTGTTAAAACGATTTCTGACAGGTAAACATACCTTCTGTAGCAATCGTTACTCCAGGGTCCAATATTCTTGATAGCTGAATCGGGTATGGCGCAGGAAGCCGCAGTAGAAGCGCCACCAATGCTAAAACTATGCGTGCTAATGGTAATATTGTTGGGCAACTTATTGTCAGAAATGAGGAAGTAATTTGTAGTCTCTAAGAAGGATACCCTGGATGACATCTTTTATTACTGCATAAAACATAGTACAAGCAACCCATTAGGGCTATCTTTGTGTCAAAGCCAAGTAGTATACTCTCATACTGAACCCTGCAGAGATTGACTTTATTAGCGGTAAATTTGACGCATCTTGCCAAATATGTCATAAACAGTTGAAGTGTTGAGGAATGGTAGGTACCTTTAATGCGCCTGTGTAGAAAAATAAAATACATGTAAGACACATGATGTTCGAACAACGACATGACCCCGAGTGCCACACATGAACAATAGCCAAATTATCTGTGTATAATGCTAATTGCTTGTTTTACGCTTCAGCCAACAAAAAACTGCTACCACTAAGGCCAATAACTCAATGGAGGTGATACTATACTTATGAATGATGTTTATGGCAATTGAAAAGCATGCCCCAGAAAAGCAGCCTTCTGTGCCAACTCCAAAAGTATCAGTAAAAAGATTTATCAAAGAGGAGTGTAATGTTTCAGTCTGGATGGTAGCAATGCCTATCTAAGTGAGGAACTCATACCACAACTGAATACTTGACAGCGATGTTTTAGAACAATATTTCACATTAAAGTTACATTTCACATTAAAGTCCACATTAAAGGAGATTTTAGAACTTGGTCAATTTTGCGCTGAAAAGATTCAGTCTAGCACCTCGCGCACTAATTCTTTTGAAATTAAAAACAATAGAAAATTCAATACATTGTAAAGCATACAGAAATTAATTGTTTCTCCTTCTATCGTTCTTCCTCCAAGCTTACACTTATAACCTAATAAGTACCAATCACTAGGATGCACAAGGCACAGTCTAAAGGCATGCATATGTACAACTGGGGACATTCCGTAACTGCTGCTCGTCTGCCTTCCTAAACCGCCCATGTCGAGTGGGGCAATGGTTAGTGAAGTGTCCAACGTCATTGCAGATAACCCATGCATAGCTCAACCTAGATGATGTGAATGAAGATGACCCCCCCCCACGTAACAGCATCCCGTTTTGCCAACAAAGGAGCGCTTCTTAGGTGTTGGTTATATAGTAAGTCATCAATTACATCCCGTGTCCTGCTGGTATCATTTACCACATAAATTCTGTGTAATTGATCAAAGAAAAAAAGATACTGATTGGCAAATTGGACAATATATGTCTGATATGTCACTAACTGCTGAGCTAAGTGTGCTGAGTACTGGAGTATACAACTAAGATAATAGCTCCAAGCCAAACTCCACAATGTACAATCCTTAATACGGACCTACTTACATTTTTTGTATACGTGGCTGATGTGTGTGTGCCATTTATCGGTGCGCATCCCAATCTTACACTCACCTCCGTCGCCCATAAGTACGGACGACAAGGTCAAGGACGTTGAGGCATGTGTGATGGTGGCAATAGATAATCAAAATTTATATACTCGTCAGCCTTAATCGTGTCCAAAATTTCCCTTAGGAACTGGAGGCAGAGAAGTGGATAAGGTTGGCTCTACAACCCCTGTGGAAAAATCGAAAGCAGCAAAAGTTGTAGCATTAGTGAGGTCAGCAACTGAATGACCTGCGACTGGCATGTCATCCTTAAAAATGGCCTGTTCCACAAAACCGCCTGTTGGAAATTACTGATGCTGATGGAAACGCGAAAAGATGACTGACTTAACTGTGGTCAGAGCTTCTTAACTGTGGTCAGAGCTTCTTAACTGTGATCAGAGCTTCTCGACTGTGGTCAGAGCTTCTTGACTGTGGTCAGAGCTTCTTGACTGTGGTCAGAGCTTCTTGACTGTGGTCAAAGCTTCTTGCTGTGACAGTATTTTTTGTTTTTGAAGTTCAATTTGGATTTCATATTTCAGAAAAGATTTAAGTTCACTTGTCAAAGTCTTTTTCTTTTAAAATTTAAAGCTAATGAGTTGACCACCTGCTGCAGAATTCGCCTCATACTCACCACAATTTTGTTTACTGTAGTTAATATTGTATTCATGGTGACCACAGTCCTGAAAAAACTAACTTGTTCTGCAAATTCCTGGAATTTTGACAAAAAATTGAAGATGTTCTGGAATTGTCCTGTAAAGTAATCATGTTAAGAAAAATGTTTGCAATTTCAAATATTTAAATCTTTACCACCCGGAATGTTAAAAGACTGTGCTATTTTAATTTCAAAACCTCTGAGTCACATAATAAACCTTTCGATAAACACCTCAACTGTACCATCAGCCTGGAAAGTTTGTTTTTACTGTTTTTACTGTTTTTACCGTTTTTACTGCTTTTTTCCATTTTTATTCTCAGACAGGACGGACATTGATAGCAGTTTTTTTGTTTTTATGTATATATTTGCAAATTACTGAAGTCCTCATCCTGTATAAATATTTTTAAATAAAATAAATAAATAAATTTTACAAACGTCACAGAAGGGATTTTCTCAGGTAGTAGTTAGAACTTTTAAGTAATTTTTCATACGTTTCCTATAATCAATGAATGATGTTGTAAACATTCTAAGTGTTTAGAGAATAAATTGTTAATTTCTCAAAATTTGATACATGAAAACTAATCCGTCAGATGGGGAGTAAAATATTTTGTTAAAATTTACAGCGAAAGCACATAGGTGAGAAAACATACAAGTTCATCACATGGAGAAACATTGTAGATCTTGTGAGGTAAAGTTAGTTCAGCTATACACTTCACTCACTGTAAACTCATGATTGGCTATATTTCGAAAACGAAAATTGATAATTTTTTATGTTGCTGCTTCATCATCATTCTCATCATCAAAGGTAGCATAGCAAGAAAACTGCTAACTATCTTTTAAAATGTGTCCTTTTGTGTCAAAAATAACTGATGATTTCGACTTCAGTACACTCTGACTGTTTCTTTCCTTTATCCTCCTCTTTGTATTCTTACTCTGAACCACTTGTATTCATCGCTACTTTTCTGATCAAGGGTAATTTATTTTTTATTGGATTTTAGCATGAAATCAATTATATTTTTCTAACGGGGGGAAATAAATCACATTAAAAGTATTATATTTTATAAGTATTATAAAATGATTTTAGGGGTGAAAAATTTGAAAAGTGCAATTTGACCCCCCCTACAATTAAGCACAAAAGAGTACATCAAAGGAAAATGAACACATCAGCTTTGCCTGTTACAGAAAGACGGACAGACAGACAGACACACACTCTGTATTATTATAGAGATGCTTGACAGAGTGATCCTCACTACAGACTTAAGCGATTGAAACCCCCATCACTAAATATAATATTGCATAAAGCATAGATTTGGCTTTTTATTTGTAAATATTTGTTAAAGCAGCATCAAGCTCCTACATAATGATCTTAACTGATTAGTAAGCTGGATGAATTAAGGATATGGTAGACCCTTTAAGTGTAAAGTTTTTCAAAAAAATTTTTTCGCAGATATAATTTCTAAGTTGTAAGAAAAGATCTAATTAAACCAATATTTTGGTGAGATAAAAATGTAATTTTTCTTAACATTATCTTTGATCTTGTCTCCAATATGAGTAAGGAATTTAAATTTTACCAAGACACCCATGCTCTGTATGTGTATTAAAGATTTTGAAAACGACAGTTCAGAAAGATTTATCATTATCATACTCAGGCCTATCAATAAGAAAATAACACCAGAGCTATAAATCGCTCCCCCAAGGTTACAATAATTTAAACTGGGCGAGCAATCTGAATAAATAGAATAAGATTATAAACGCAAATTTTATCACAAAGTCTTTTTTATTTATGTTATTTTATATATTTTTATATATTTTGGTTATTTTTTACTGCAAATAATAAGAAAGAGGACATTGATTTCCATTTGAGATGAATTAATATCGCTCAGCCAGAAATTTTTTTTTGGAATTGGGGGAGCAATTGATGGCTCAGCTAGTTTCTCATTTGTCAGAATTGGGCGAGCCTTTGCGTGAGCAAGAGCAATTGCTCTCCCCTTATTGATAGGCCGGCATACTGTTTTTTTATTAACATTTATTATTCTATCATTCTTTTTTATTGTACAGTTTAAATCCGTCTTACGTTATCAAATTTTTAACTTATTTTAATTTTATACTGTGAGTCATTAATTATTTATCAAGTATAATTATAACGCCACACCTTTTGTGTAAGTACCAGGAAAAATGTTTCGGCCGTTGCTTTCTGGAAACAAGAAATTCGGTCGATACACTGCCTGTTTACGTTCATAACTTTACTTCATTCTATATCCACTGTAATGTACTATTTCTTCTTTTTAGGCCTCAAAACTATGGCAACAGCACAAGTAGAAGGATCCAACCTTTCAGATTTAATTTCAAAGAATGAAGATCATCTTAAACTGGTCACACTTATAAACGAATGTTCCGACCAACTGCGCTCAATGCTGCATGGACGCGGAAACATGTCGACAAATAAATTGAAGCTGTATCAACAACTGCTACCATTTAAAAAACATTTGAAACATCTGAAAAGGGATCAATTAGACATTGTATTTCCTAAGAATAGACAAACAGATTCTAAAACGTTTGATATTCCCATTCTGTGCGAAATTTTAATAAATTGTTGCAAGAGTATACAAGCACCAATTGGTGGGTGGAAAATCAAATCACCACAAGCAAATGATTTTAGTGATGGGGCTGAAATTATTCGGATCAGAAATGCTAGAAATGATGTAATGCATGGCAAAGCAATGACACTAGCGCAATATAATCAGTTATGGAACACAATAGAAGCAATTTTAAACAGACTTGGATACGATGTATCTAAGATAATGTACTTAAAATCTAGTTCAATAAGAAATTTGTTGTTAAAAGATGAGATTTTTAAATTGAAAGTTATGCAAGCAAAAATAGATGTCTTGGAACAAGACAAGGAAGATATCAGGCAAAATAAGATTGATATAAAGAAGTTAGAGGCTGCATTGAACCTCCTGAAGGAACATAACCTTTCATTTCCATCAAGTTCCCGAAACTCCTGCTTACAAGAAACTACAAAAGATAATACAAGGTACATAGACAGTTTACTTTATCGTTTATACTAACAAGCAACTGGAGATTAGTGACAATTTCACCCTTTGTCCATGTTGGAAAAGTGACGAAAAGACTGGCTTTGTTTCATTAATTTTGTCCATTATTGTTGTTATTGTGTTATGTACACTAATTGTTGAAAAAAATACACAGACATTATCATCTATTATTTTCTTCTTTAGTTATCTGTTATTTAAAAACCACCAAAATGATCTCGTTGTACAATTTGATGATCAATGGTCTATACATCGTGTGTGCATTACTGATAGTATTACGAAACAAGAGAAACTACTTTGTCACAATGATGATTACATTGTGGAGAATAAAAATGGTAGATTGTTATTGATAATTAAGAATCAAAACACAAGTACAGTTGACAAAATCACCATTAGTGATGAACAAGAAAGTCGGCGTGTTATAATTGAAGGTACACTTGTTTCTACATGTATATATTCAATTACTTTAGAAATATAAAGAAAATAGGTAATTGGAATTATTTATAGTCATATACCATAATACCATTTATGGTATATAACTATAAATAAATTTATGACGCTTATTTGCTTGTAAGAAATTAAGAAGAGAAAAACATGTCATAATTTATATCAAATTTTATTAATTAGATGTCGCAAGGAGAAGCCTGCATGAATATTTGGCTGGTGGATTGACTGTCATAACTCATGATAGTCGTTCTCTGGGCAAAGTCATTAGTTCCATTACCAAAGCTGAATCGGTGGAAAAGAATCTGGAATTTCTATGTGGTGGGACTGCAATAGAAATGACGCCAGAAGATTACAAAAAATTTGAAAAGGATTACATCCTTCGATACTTCTCTATTGGAGACTGCAATATTGAAGAATCAAGCGACAAAAACTGCATGAAAGAACCTATACAGTTTCCACCACCAATTTTTACTGATACTAGTTCGTTATTTGCCCAAAAAATAATGGCTGTGATGATGAAATCAAAGTATCGTTTATTTACAATATTTACATTTTACAACACCAAGGAACATATTAAATTTCTAGATCTTAATGAAGAGCTTCTCATGGGTCTTCAAAACTCTTTTTTTAATGATAACAGAATTTTACTTGTGTTCCCTGAAAAAATAATAAACGTCAGATACACTGATGCAAATGATGCATTTGCCATACAGGATGAATTCAAGACAGGGCAAGAAGACTTGAAGGAACTTTCCATTGTGCATAAAAAACAAATTAAAATTGGTGGAATATCATTAGTTAATGTTGTAGCTGCACCTAATTTTGATAAATCCCAGGACACTAATATTTGTATGGACTGTAATTTAATCTGTAAAGACAGAAGTTCAACAGAGAGAGGGATTCTAGAGTTCTTTTCAAACATATTAGATAAACGAAATCTTATTGAAAACAGAAATACTGACAGCAAAGAGCAATATATAAGCATAGTTGGCAAAATTATGTGTTTCATGGCGACACAAACACCACTCTATTCAGTCCCTATGCATAGCGCTAAAGTACACGATCAAATAATTTCATTATTATTAACTACACAACAGCTGCGCATCTTGTATGATAAGACAAAGCATAAAATCATCACAGGGCCGTTAGGAAGTGGTAAAACTGTGTTAGCTTTATCACATTTAGAACTTGCTTACGCACATTCACAAGAAAGCTGCATTATATATTACGTCATTTGGGATGATAAATCATTGCTGAAACAAGATGTTATCAGTCACACAAAAAGATTTAATTACAAGCCTGATATCACAATCCACGTAAAAGATATGACTGAATTAGCGACTTATTTACAGATGGGAAACGTACCTTCCCCTTCCGAGTTATTGTTGTCGTTGGTTCAACAACACATTGGTGTCAAAATTCATGTTATAATTGATGAATTTGATGCAGGTCTGATGGACATGGGGGAGGCTTTGTCGTTAAAACGATGCTTTGAAACTGAAATCTGTCTACAAGAATCCTTAATTTGCATCTTTCCACAGTCTATTGAAAAGCATAGAACATTCTACTCGTACGGAAAAATCAAGGAGCGTGAAACACACAAGTATTTTGAAACTGGGATGAAAATATTAAAGCTTAACAGAGCAATGAGAACGTCAGAAGCAATTTTCAAGTTTTTAAAAGCCTTTGAAGACATCGCCGCAAAAATAAAGACAGTGTTAAAGCTACCTGGCTCTTATCAACAGCAAGGACGACAACAGCTACAGCAAGAGCAGCGACAACAACAACAACACTTAGAACCACAACCACAGCAGCAACAACTTCAAGAGCAACAACAACAACAAGCACAGCCGCAGCAGCAACAACAACAACAACAACAAAATATTACTTCAAACAAAATGTTTGAAGAAGAAGTCAAAGCCAAAACAAAATTCGAATCACATATTAACATTGACAATGTTGCTACTAATATCAATGATGATGGTCTTTCAGAAGATTTAAAAATTGACACCAGATTAAACTTTAATTCGGCGGATATTATTGGCCATGGTATCCAAGGCACCAAACCTGTGTTAATACATCCAGCAACAGAACACACGACGGAAGATGAGTTCGTAGCAATGCTGTCATTGGTGTTAGATGATTTAAATTGTAACTCTAAACGCTTGTTTATTTATAACACAAATGATCAAGGACAGGTGTTGTACACTCTTCTTAAGCTGCTAAATGTAAACTTTTTTCGATACGATGAATCAACAAGTTGGACAATGTCAAGTACTGACAAAACTGCATTTACCAGTGTTTCTGATCTTAAAAATTACAACATACTTACTACTCATGATGGCAGTCGTGGTATTGAAGCAGCGGAATGTTTGTGCATAATTGAAAAGAACGACTGTAAATTTATACATTTGACATTGGAAGGAATGTCCAGAGCTACACAGAAGTTGATTCTTGTTTCAACTGCACACATTAATCCATCAAATGTGACAAAGTCATCAACTGGTCATATAATTACCAAGCTTTTGCCGAACCATCTAGTGGAACATTGTGTAGAATGCTTCAAACACTCAAATACGGAAGTTCCGTACGAAAGGCGTCCACAAGGTGAAAATAAGATAATATTTGATGTAAGTACTCAATTCTGGCAGTACAAAGAAGCGATGGATAATATTAAACAGATTAAACAATGCCCATCAATGTTCTCATCAACAAATACTAACATTGATCTTAAAACGTAAGCAACTTGCATTTTTATTTTACAGTCTTGATGTTGTATATTAAGCTTTAAAGTTAACAATCAATTCTTATACTTTCATTTCAATGTTTAAGTTCCTATATACCAGTACACAACAGAATTGTAATAACCATGCTCAGAAGGTGGGATATATTGCGTTGCTACAAATTACCATCACGATACGATTACATCAAAACTTTCTTTTTTCCAGTCTTTCACACTGGGTCTCGATTTTAAGAACAAACGATTTCAAACTTATCAGCAATTACTAACGTATAAGAATCTCCGTTAGGTTTGATAAAAAATATTGCAGCACAACTACAAAATCAATAAACATGTTTATTTTCATCTTTATTTAAATTTATATACTAAGTTGTTACACAGGACTTCTTTTATTTTTGTTATAGTCTTCTACCTCCAGAAGAAGTCATGAAGATAACCTGCACATATTTGTCAAATACATCTTGCGAATTAGAATGGAGAAATGAAGACTACAAATACACAGTTAAAAAACAAAATCATGGAAGCTCAGATTGGCAAGATGTTGTACGTTATACCACCTCTAACACGTTTGTTGTAAATAATTTGGAATATGGCAAAACATATCAATTTTGTTTTGTTGCTAGTAATCAAATGGGTTCATCTGATGAGAATATTGTGTCTTACCGTCACGAGTAAGATTTTTATTTACTAGTCTACTTGTTATTGTTTACTAAGAAGAAAGTCAAATCATTTTGACATTTGACTGAATGACAGGGGCAGAAATTTAGGAAAGTCAACTGTATGCTACTATTGACATCACAGTACCACATTTTAGTGATTTTGACACATCTTTAAATCCCTTAGCATATAAAAAATTTTACTAAATGACATAAATGACACTAAATGTTGGGCCACAATAAATGTGGCAATGATTGTCAGTAAAAGGTATTTTCTTGCACATATCGATGTTTATTGTAGCCCCTTTTTGTAGCTAATAGTCAGTTAATTGGGAGGCTTTTGATTTTATGGCAAAAAAAAATCTTACAATTTTAAGTATCCTAAAACATGATGCAGCCGCAAATGTTTATGTTCAGAAATTTTAAAAATCCCTAGCATTTGCGTCTGCTTATTATCTAAACTTTGGAAACTTTTGTCATGTTTATATTTCTTTAGACCTTCAAGTATTCATGATGTCAATTTTTCAGGTATATTAAATTTTCTTCGTGTTGTCAACATTGTTTGTTAAAATAGCCGGTGGCCCATGAGGAATTGCCTATCTTTTTTATACCGCATTGCGTGCGTCTCGTTACTTGCGATACCATTTATTATAATACAGTAGATAAAGTGTAAGCTAATTTTGGTACTCAAAGCGTATATTTTGAAAATATACTTTGTATATTAAATTTTAACCTAATACGACGGCACGTAGTTCGCTTAACATACCGAAATGAGCGCCAATTTGTTTAGAAGAAGTTTTAGAATCACCTTCGCCTAACAACACGTATTTCCGCCATATTTAAACTTCACATAATAATCTGTAGACCAAATGATTTTGTAAAACGGTGCCGCGGTGTAAAATTTTACGAAAAGATGGGAAATGTTGTAACGTGCTGTTCCTGAAGGATGGTTGCCACATATACAATGCAACGTTTCCACGTTATTCGATCATTGTAAAATCAACTTTATAAGAACCATACGAAGCTTGCCGGGGAAAAGCCTCTTTTCCAAGTTAATTATTAACAAGAGAACATTATAACCACAAGATTTGCTGTGAGAACCTTGCATTGAAAAAGCCTTTTTTTCAAGTTATTTTCGTGTGGAAATACTGCAAATAGAAACCAATCAGTCCGAATCTAATGTATGGTGGCCGAGAGCTGCCACGTAAAAAACACGGATAATATGACATAGTTTAAAATTGAATTGATTTCCATTCGATTTCAAAACGAATTCAGTTAAACTTTGTTTAAATTTCATTTCAATTTTATTTTAAATTCATTTTGATTTTTTTTTCGATTTTGATTTGATTTGATTTTCATCTTAAAGTAATATGCCGAAACCACATTTTACATTGCTCAAAACCACATGCGCGATATAATGATAAATTTGCGCTAGTTCGCGCGGGAAAATTGCCAACAAACTCAACAAATATGGCGGAAGCAACTAACACCTGACAAGAAGATATTGCTTTAAGAAATCTTCTCAGTGAATACGTGAGCCAGAGATTACAAAGATCAGAGATACTTGATTATATGAAAAGAGATTTCCCAATGTATATGTGGAGCTTGAGAACTTTAGACAGACGTCTAAGACATTTTAACATTTATTACATTGACAATGATATTCCCTTGGCAGATGTAAAGGAGTACAACAAGAACTAGACGGACCTGGTAGACTGATAGGATACCGGGCAATGCAGCAAAAACTCAGACAAATACACGCTATTAAAGTACCACGTGACAAAATATATGATGTAATGACTAACTTGGACCCCGATGGCTTAACTGAACGTTAACCCAACTTTAAAAAGAAGAAGCCTAAAGTACCATTTATTACCAAGGGACCTAATTGGGTGTTTTCTGTTGATGGACATGACAAGCTAATGGGCTTTCAAAACTCAACTTTCCCATTAGCAGTTTATGGTTGCATTGACACAGCCAGTCGTAAGATCATGTGGCTTCGAGTATGGACTACCAACTCAAAACCCAACATTATTGGCCTGTATTATTTGGAATACTTATATGGAACACGAAAACTGCCTGTATATATAAGAATGGACAGAGGAACTGAAACTATAACAATGGCTGCCATGCACGCATTTTTGAAAAGAGAAGATCCTCAATTTTCAAATCCAACTGATTGTTTATGCTATGGACCTTCCACATCGAATAAGGTAAAATTATATAAAGAAGCAAGAAAATTTGGTCAATAAAACTTTTTATAAACAGAACAGAAAAATATCTATATATACATTTAAAAATAATAAAAATAATGTAAATTCTGTGTATTTAGATAGAACGTTGGTGGAAAGAGCTACACGAACGCTTAGAGAAGTATTTCAAGGAAGGCTTGACATGGTTATTGCAAGAAAAGCACTATGATCCTCATAATGACATTGACAGGTCTGGTCAAAAATATAATAACAAATTTTAAATAAACACCTGTTTTTCATAATAAAAATATATAAAACTTTGTATTTTAGAAAATACCTAGCCTACGTCATGATACCTTTGGTACAAAAGCAGCTGGGTAACTTCAAAGATGTAGTCTGGAACTCACATCGAACACGTTTACAAAAAACAACATTTATGCCAGATGGTGTTACTAATCATTTATACGATTTTCCAGAAAAGTATGGATTGGAAGATTGTGGTAGGAAACCCTACTATATATATACTACACTTACTAACAGGAAAGTATGTGAAATCGAGAGTGCATTTTTTATTTTAGGCACATACATATCTGAAGAAGAATTAAAGAATATGGCGTCGCTTTCTGGGGTTCTAAAAGAGAACAAAGACTTTCTTGATCTACAACTGAAAAGTTTCTGTGAATCAATTGTTCCAAACCCAGCAGAATTACTACCGAATGACTATGTTAAATCCTACCTTTCACTAAAATATGCATAGTTTATTGCATTTTCTCTTTAGTGGCCCAAGCACAAACTTTAACCAAAGATTAAACTAAAATAGCTCATTAACTGGAAGGAGAAAATACAGTACACGCAGTAACATATATATATATATATACATATCAAAACAATGTATGTAAATGTAATTTAAAAAAGTTTCCAATGTAACAACAATTTTAAAGTTCAGTCTGTAAATGTTTAACACATATTTAGATATATTGAAATAAACAGTTTCTCATGTTGACTCAACTATTTTATCCAAACCAGCAAGCTCACAGTAATGATTACATTCATGATTTTTTTTGAAATTTGAGATAGCCAACATAGAAAGGTTACCCATACAAAATTTTAAACCACTTTCGTCTGATGGGCTTTCAGTGGCAATTTCTGGATCATATAGAGCATACGAACTTCCCTGAATATCCAATAACATCAACTCTCCATTTGACTTAGCATATGAATAATGTGCCAGGCATTCAGCTTTTTGTAGTAAAACACAATCATTGTTGTTGTGACATGGTAAACCATCGTTGTTAACATACTTGTAAAATTCGCCAGGTATAAAATTTTCAATTACGACACACTGCTTATTAGATACCATTTTGCCAAATTTTGCAGATTGGTAACTAAATGTTTTTCCAAAAGCAATACCATTATCTCTTGGCAGGTGTTTTTTGAATTGTGATGCAAGATTAGCTGCTAGCATGTGCATTTGTACTGCCTTTTTACACAGAGTTTCTTGGCTTTCTGGATCAACAACAGCTGTATTTACATTTTCTATCATCTTTAAAGTTTCTGGCAAAAACTTTTTGATAACAAATGTTTTTCCCTGTATATGCTTTGCTTTATAAACAGAAGGAAATCCACCTTTAGCAAATGGTTCTTTTTCAACAAAATACTTCTGTTTAGTCAATGGACACCAAGCCATAGACGCCAAATCAAATTCGGCTACTTCAATTATTTCTGGCGCCTCTAATGTTTTCGATATCACTTTTCCTAGACGTAACATAGAAGAAAATGGAGAAACTTTTGGGTGCCTCAAAGGTTGGCTTTGCAATTACATGGAAAATGTAATTTTTCTGTACAATTTATATCACAGAAAACTCCCAGAGGCACTTCTTGATACTTACAATGTTGACTTTACCCACTCTTACCGGACTCGTGGATCTATTCTTGGTTTGATAAATCCCCCCACTGTGTTAACTAAATCCTTCGGCTCGAACTCTATTCGATGTCAGTCCATTTACTCATGGAATTATGTACAATACTCCTTTCCTTCAACTCAACTAGTCTCTCTCACCTCTCCTAGACTAACTTCTTCTCTGATCCAGTTCTTTTACTCATTGTACAGCTGAGTTTGTCATCATTTGTTTTTCTTTTAATATGTTACTGCGTTTTGCATATGTTTTTGTTTGTTTGTTTGTTTGTTGTTTTGTTTTTGTATATTAAGGGTGGCCAGCATCTTGTCATAGCCGTAGGCTAATAATGCTGGTCTCCTTTTAGTGATAGCCTAATTTCTTTGTAAATTGATATTTATTTGACTTCTACCTTATGTATGCTATTACTGTAGAATAAATACTTCTTCTTCTTCTTCTTCTCTTCTTCTTCTTCATAGTTCATCATATATGTATGGAACAAATTCCAGAGGTCCAAGCCTTTCATATTTCATAGCCTTCCCTGATGCCTCGCTAGCAAGCCTCTGAACTATCATTTCATGTTCAATTAAAATGTTAGAACCAACACCTATAGTTGCTGAACATCGGAAAAACAAATGCGATTTACGTCAAATTTAAAATGATTTTAAACTGAAACAAAAATAAAAAGTAAAACAACTTCAAATTTGTTTTTAAATATAATTCATTCTGAATTTCATTTAAATTTTGTTATCAAAACTATTTTAAAAAGACGTATTTTTGCGTGGCAGCTCTCGGTCACCATACTAATGGGATGTTTTCCATCTGCAAAACTAGTCAGCGGTAAAGGAGAGCGAAGAGTTCCTTAATTGGGGTACCTCATATTTTCAATTACTTTATTCGGAGAAACTTTCGCGAGAGAAACTTTCGCGAGTCCAAAAACCCGCGCAATTTTTTGGATAAATTTTCGCGAATCTACAAATTGAAAAATTTTCGCGAGATAAACTTTCGCGAAATCTGAAATTGGAAAGTTTTGGCGACATAAACTTTCGCGATTCGTGATTTTAAACTTATTTTTTATGTTCTTATAAAAAAGTGGCCTATATTTCTTATGATAGAAAAAGAAAAGAAGTGTTTTTTAACGATGTAATTTTCTTTCTTATGGTATCTATTTACAAATTGGGTTCATCGTCAAAATCACAAAACAGATCAAACACATTTTTTAGGCTCGTCTTCTTCCGGCTCCCACGCATCGTCGTCATCGTCTTCTTCGCCACTAACTTGGTTATTAGCATTCCGCTCCTCTTCATCAATTCTGCAAACGGCGTCCAGATCCTTGATTAATTTTTTTTTAAATACATACGTTTGAAACATCGCTTTTGTTTATTTCTAAGTTTATTCCAACCTCGTTCCCAGCGCCAGTTGTCTCTTTTTTATTTTGGGAGGGCGACCCAAGTAAAGGCGAGTCAAGAAATAACTTTTAAAACCAGCAAATTTTTTTAAGATTTTAGTGGATAAACTTTCGCGAATCGACAATTTAGAAAGTTTGTACTGAATAAACTTTCGCGAATGGCCAATTTTGAAAGTTTCGCGAGACAAAGTTTCGCGAAAAAAGGCCAAAAAACGCGAAATTCGCGAAAGTTTTTCTCGCGAAAGTTTCTCCGAATAAAGTAATCCTTTTAATTCATACAATTGCGACCCAGTAAGTGAAATATCCTTTATATTTCCTCCAATAATGAAGCACTGAAAATTTCGCTAATTTCGCGGATTTTGTGGTCACATGAAACAAATTGCTACGATACCTTTACAGACTACGAGATCGTTAAGGATCCACCCCATAATGTAAACTGTCAGTGTCCTTCAATAGCTTTCTCCTTTTCACAATTCAACAAATGGAGACTGGTGCAAGCAGTGCGAAGTGACTGTTTTAGGTATATAAGAGCCCCTTATAATGGCTTCTGAGTACGGAATGTTTATGCCACAGGAAGAAACAGAATTCAACTTAGAATATCAAAGAATAGTTTCGCACAGTTCTGAACACCCACATACATCCGGGTTTTTTTGTTGAAGGTCAAGGATCATTGCATAGTATTAATTAGTAATGTAGAAAAGATCATCCGAGGGAGAAAAAAATGTAGATGTGGCCGATCAAAAATTAACCGCGTATTACCTGTCCAACGATAGCAAACGAATAAAACGAACATTAGCCGAAAAAATAAGCAATGCCGCGAAAAGTACTTACGATATTGAGAAAAATACGAGACCGAATATTCGATTCAAGTCACACACTCAACCTCGTCCCCAGGCCCATTTTTCGCTTTCTGAAAATCTCTGACGGCGAGAAGAAGTTCTTCGCGCCGTCTCGGATATCAAAAAAGCGAAAAATTGCCCTGGGAACGAGGTTATTCACACACTCTGTTATATCCACCGTGAGGTTAGTTATCCAACCTTAAAAATGGTGGGTTTACCGGAGTTAATTTAAATTTTGGGATTACCAGAACATTTCATTTTATTAAGACGTTCGTCGGAACCATTTCAAAACATTTAATTTTACCTGATCACTCACAAAAAGTAGCGGGTTTATAAAACGAGCCGTTTTGAGTATAAAATGAACCGTTTCTATGTTGAATCTTCACAGGCCTTACACAGTGACTCACGTTTATTAAGAAACTCGTCTGCTTTTTTATTATTAATTGAGAAACTTATACAACAAAACGCGGCTAGTATTACAGAATAAGCCACATTTATTGCAAGAGGCCCAAGGCAAGATGCTCCAGGCAACCGTTCAGACATCTTAAGGAAAATAGAAAAACATTTATTTTCGCATATAGCGAAGTGAAACTTTTAATTGGCCACATGTAGGGTAGCAGAGTCAGCCACAGTTCTGTCTGCTGTAAGACATTTTTACACCAGATATGAGATTTTAATTTTATTAAAAAACACGCAAGTTAACCAGATGCAAACATTTTAACCAAACCTCGTTCCCAGGAATTCTTGCCTTTTTTATATTGGGATGGAATGCGCCTGTCCCAATATAAAAAGGAAAGAGGCCCTGGGAACGAGATTGACAGTGCAACATTATCGCCAACAACAATTTTGAACAATTTAACTTAATACTGCAAGATTTTTCCTTATTTTTTATCACCCGTTATACCTTTGAATCATACGCTAAATCTGACAAAGAAAATAGGAAACCCAGTTGCAGAAAACTTTAATTTGTATTCGCATAAACATTTTTAAATTATAAACTGCTCTCATTTTTACATCGCGTGTCAAAAAAATTTTTTTTTGAGACAGTTTAAGAAGCGGTCGAATTGAAATCGAATATTTTTCATACAATGATCTATTTCTGGAAGTATATTTCACTCAAGCAAACTGAAATATTTCATTCAACAATAAGTATCCAGAACAGTCGGATGTGCGCGGTGAGGAAATTTATAAACTAAAAAATTGTCTGCTTATTTGGTTGATGTAAAATGTGTTTTTTTTTAACTTTTATGACTTTTAGCAAAATATGTGCAGTATGCACATATTTTTTCACTTACAATTTATTTTTTGAGCAAAAATGCTCATGTCATGTTTATTCCGTCTACTTTTATAAATTGCCTTCAAATCCAAATTTTTCTAAAAGTGATGATGTCACTTTATTTATTGATGTAACGTTCTTTGTTCTTTCTAATTTTACCAAAAATAATTTCTCAATTTCATATGTTATGCGCATTTCTGATGACGGTATTAATTTATTCATTATCTCAATTTTTTAAATATAGCTACACGTTTTTTATAAGAAAAGTTTATAAGAACGTTAAGACCGAGGTTTTGACAAAACTTAAGGATATGAAGGGCGTATTCAGACAGAATTTCTTTCCTACCAGATAACATTTTAATAATTATTATCAAAACAATATGACAACGAAGTTACTTTAAAAAAATTATTTTGACTATAATATACATAAATGATTTTACAAAAATATATCCTCAACACCATCTATCTCTACCAATCCTACTTTTATTAATTTCTTGTTTGCAAATTTTATTTTTTGTCTTTATAATATTTTATTCTTAAATTTTTAATTAATAATTATACTTTTTATTTATTTTTTTACTTTTAGATATCGTGAAAATTATCAGAAACGATAATACCATTGAGTTAGAAAGACTTCTCTCTATCCACCCAAACATCGTCCATATGCGAGATGAAAATGAACAAACACTATTGATGATGACAGCATTTTACACCGACTATTCATCAATAGTGAACATTTTCATCGAATATGGATGTGATGTTTGGGCGATGGAGAAATACAACTCAAACGCTTATCATTACGCAGCAGCTAATAATCGTCACAAAATATTAGACACGTTATGTCGTCATGACGTAACAAACATCAACCGTGGAGGTGTTAACAACTGGACACCATTATATTTGGCTGCACGTTGTGGTAACATCCCATGTGTTGATGTTTTGTTACGTCAATATAATATTGATGTGGCGGTTAAAAATGATTATGGACGAACTGCGTATGATATGGCTGGAAGTTGGGAGAATGGACAAAATCGTGACAAAATAAGAAGGATGATTAAAGATTACGAAAAGTAAGTTTTTAATATTTTTAAATGAATAAATTAATTTAGTTACTAAGTTTAAAAGTTAGAAAGACGAATTATTTTGCGTGTTATTTTTAATTTAATGAACACAAAGATTGAATATAATAAAACTATTCGAATAATAAACCTCGTACCCAGATCGTGTATTTTGAAAATTCTTTTGTTTATTCTTTTGATGTTAAATTTTTACTTTACGAGAAACATGGAAAAGATATAAAACATAATTATAAAATATAAAGTAAAGAAATAATTAAATTTAAATATTAAAATCATTCGCAACTTCGTACTCAGACTATCGTGTATTTTGAAAATTGTTTTGTTTATTCTTTTGATGTTAAATTTTTACTTTACGAGAAACATTGAAGAGATATAAAACATAATTATAAAATATAAAATAAAGATATAATTAAATTTAAATAGTAAAAACAAACGCAACTTCGTACTCAGACTGTCGTGTATTTTGAAAATTGTTTTGTTTATTCTTTTGATGTTAAATTTTTACTTTACGAGAAACATGGAAAAGATATAAAACATAATTATAAAATATAAAGTAAAGAAATAATTAAATTTAAATATTAAAATCATTCGCAACTTCGTACTCAGACTATCGTGTATTTTGAAAATTGTTTTGTTTATTCTTTTGATGTTAAATTTTTACTTTACGAAATAACATGGAAAATATATGAAACATAATTATAAAATATAAAGTAAAGAAATAATTAAATTTAAATATTAAAAACGTTCGCAACTTCGTACTCAGACTATCGTGTGTTTTGAAAATTGTTTTGTTTATTCTTTTAATGTTAAATTTTTACTTTACGAAATAACATGGAAAAGATATGAAACATAATTATAAAATATAAAATAAAGAAATAATTAAATTTAAATATTAAAAACGTTCGCAACTTTGTACTCAGACTATCGTGTGTTTTGAAAATTGTTTTGTTTTTTCCTTTGATGGTAAATTCTTACTTTACGAGAAACATGGAAAAGATATGAAACATAATTATAAAATATAAAGTAAAGAAATAATTAAATTTAAATATTAAAAACGTTCGCAACTTCGTACTCAGACTATCGTGTATTTTGAAAATTGTTTTGTTTTTTCCTTTGATGGTAAATTCTTACTTTACGAGAAACATGGAAAAGATATGAAACATAATTATAAAATATAAAGTAAAGAAATAATTAAATTTAAATATTAAAAACGTTCGCAACTTCGTACTCAGACTATCGTGTATTTTGAAAATTGTTTTGTTTATTCTTTTGATGTTAAATTTTTACTTTACGGGAAAACATGGAAAAAATATGAAACATAATTATAAAATATAAAGTAAAGAAATAATTAAATTTAAATAGTAAAATCATTCGCAACCTCGTACTCAGACTATCGTGTGTTTTGAAAATTGTTTTGTTTGTTCTTTTGATGTTAAATTTTTACTTTACGAAATAACATGGAAAATATATGAAACATAATTATAAAATATGAAATAAAGATGTAATTAAATTTAAATATTAAAATCATTCGCAACCTCGTACTCAGACTATCATGTATTTTGAAAATTGTTTTGTTTATTCTTTTGATGTTAAATTTTTACTTTACGAAATAACATGAAAAGATATGAAACATAATTATAAAATATAAAATAAAGATGTAATTAAATTTAAATATTAAAAACGTTCGCAACTTCGTACTCAGACTATCGTGTATTTTGAAAATTGTTTTGTTTATTCTTTTGATGTTAAATTCTTACTTTACGAGAAACATTGAAAAGATATGAAACATAATTATAAAATATAAAATAAAGATATAATTAAATTTAAATATTAAAAACGTTCGCAACTTCGTACTCAGACTATCGTGTATTTTGAAAATTGTTTTGTTTATTCTTTTGATGTTAAATTTTTACTTTACGAGAAACATTGAAGAGATATAAAACATAATTATAAAATATAAAATAAAGATATAATTAAATTTAAATATTAAAATCATTCGCAACTTCGTACTCAGACTATCGTGTATTTTGAAAATTCTTTTGTTTATTCTTTTGATGTTAAATTCTTACTTTACGAGAAACATTGAAAAGATATGAAACATAATTATAAAATATAAAATAAAGATATAATTAAATTTAAATAGCAACACAACTTAGTACCCAGGCGGTTTGTATTTTTGTGTTTTTCCGGCCTAAAGAGAATTAAATTTTTTTTTTTCAAAGCAGAGAGATTATTGAATTGTGAAAGTAGATAATTTTAATAAAATTAACTAAATGACAAATTGAAATCTCATCTGCGTTGCATGATGGGAATTATAATCTCAATAAATCGTAATACTTCACGTGTTTGATTTTTATCATTTTGCGATTAATGGAATTATAATTTTTTATGTTAGAAAGAAGTAAATATCCCAAGAATTAATTTGTTTGGAAAACTACAATCGCTATTTCAGGTGAGAAACTTTTGGAGGAAAAAGTTTATCCGGTAATTTAATAGAACGGAAGCGAAAATTTGTAATTTTTGCTGGGAGTAAATTCCGGGCCTATAATTTTGACGCAAAAGAAATGGTGTAATATGTGTTTATTTATTATTTATCTAAGGATTTACACTCCTTTAGAGTAAATAGAAATTGGAAAAAAAAACTCGAAGATAGATGTATCACAAATTTCGCGGTAGTTTTAATTTAAAAGATTTCTAAAATGTTTTTTAATCTTCCTGAATAAATTAAAAATTTTGTTTTTTAGATGTCCAACAAATTGTGAAGTTCGCATTATCGTTTTAATATATACAGTTTTATTTTGTATATATTCGTAGCAATTTTTAGTTAATATATAATTTTTAAATACGGCGTTTTTAAAAACAATTTTTGTTCGAATTATTTTCGTCGCATTCCATAATGTGATGCTGTTCAATTTTCATTCACGAAGACACACATGACCTAAATCACGTGGTTTGACCGCGATCAATGTGTCTCGTTTCCAACTTTCTTAAACTTGTTTTATGAATGTGGAATCTCGCAGATGAATTTATGATTAAAACTTACAATGAAAACGAAGAATCAAAACTAATTAGCATACACTGTTTAACCTGAAACGTGTGATTTTGATGTTACTGATATAATCAGGATAATAGAAAATAAGTTTGTGGTAGCCATTTGTTTTTGTTTTTATAATAGGAAAATACAAAATGTCTTTGCGAAAGAAAATTTACTACTATACTAACAAGCTGAAAAAAATAAAATATATTTCAAAAGATGTTTTAGGGATAGAATTATTTACGATAGTGCCTAAGTGTTTAGGCTTAAGCGCCAGATTATAAAGTAGTTTTGTTTGGCTATTTGCCAATCACGTTGTATTTTATTCGAAGGTTTTGTAAATGATCAATATAAGAAAAGTGTCAGAAAACTGTCAGAAAACTGTCAAGTTGAGTTTCTTATAAGCGTTTACCGTAACATTGTAAATATTGTCATAGCTGATTTTCAGTACTTTCTTGTATACGGTTTATTACTAGCTATACTCGAAGGCCTAAGTGTTTCATTTGCTGAAATTAGTTTTTGGATGTTCCTAATTAAGCTATCTAATTAACGTAAAATAAGTAAATCAAGTCCAACTTTATTCCCAAGACTTTTTGGTTTCTGTCGCTTCGTAATAACGAGTCAGGATCCAAGGAACCCTGGCGACACAATTAATTTGAATCAGAGTCTAATTCGTAAAATTGGAACACTTATTTTAAAGTTAAGAATGTTCTTAAAGGGTTCTTAAATTTGAGACTAACCTGACGATGAAAATTCAATGATGAGACAATTCCGCAGTATAGTACAAATGTCTCATTATTTTTTCTAAAATCCTAAATTTTTTCATTGTTACTTGTTTGTTTATTTGTTAGATAACTTTTTATATATTTAATCACGTGACTTTTAAAGTCACGTGGCTACGACAATTCTTGTATCGTTTTCAGTTTTGTAAATTATCAGACAATTTTTATTCTTTTATTTTTACTCTCCCCCAATATAAAAAAAATATTAAAGGCTCTGGGAACCAGTATGCGAATTCAAATGCTTGCGTTGCTTAGAATTTCCTTCGTTTGCGTTATTAGAGTCATTTCGAGTGAAATGTGTCCTAAATTTTAATTTACGATTAAATAAATGACAAATACATTAATCTTGAGTTCTTTAAAAATAGTTCAAAATTGTTAATCCGTTTTCGTTTTTACTTTCTTAACTGCAATAACACATAGTGATGCTGACATGATAAATCATCAATGGAAGGAGGGACGCATTAAATATGCCGCCGTGTTTTAGAATAACAACATTGAGATTTGGTGATCTGTTCACCATATTTACTCTCTTCCCGCCTCTCTAGTAATCCTGTCTTCTTGGCGCAGGTTGAAAAAAAATCCCGCATGCGGAAGTCTATCTAGTCTGCAGCATCTGTGTTATTAAAATATCTGCCGCATAGCAATGTGTGTGGTGTTTATATGAACATTATAAACGTATACAAGGTAGGATGTCAATGAAGTGTTGAAAGTGCGGTTTTTATTCTATAACAGATCTTCAAGACTACTTGCCGTTTCAAAGGATTGCAAAGTAGACATGGAAAATAACGTTTTTATATAAATAATAGGGTAAGGACGATTATTGAGTTGCTTATCGTCTCATCTGTATTATTACTTTGAAAATTCATCACACATGTAGGTCGTAGTGATTTGTCAACTTCGTATTGTCTAAAATGAAATGTGAAAATATATTTGTTTATTTATTTGGGCGCGGTCGTTATCGTAGCTCTTTCAATTTCATGCGGCCAATACACCTTTATGATAATTCGGGAAAACTAACTGTCCATCGCAGCTTATTTTGCGATCGGAGGAGGTAAACTTCACACTTTTATAAGAGTTTATTAAGGAGAAAACACGTTCGTGATAATTTTTCTTGCCGTGTTTTTTTTTTTTTTTTGCAATCAGACAATTGTATCTCCTTAAATTTTTCGGTTTAAAAAACTGAAAAGTTGTTAGTCCAACCTAGCTAAAACAGTCACCCAGGAATATTTATTTACAGAATAGGTTCCTATGAAGCTGGCGGAATTATTGGTAACCAATGCTCGAAATACAGAACAGCAGTAAATACATGTAAACGAGGTTGGTTGTAATCATAAAAACACTTCAGGTATATTGCTTCACATCTAGTCATTTCCAAAAAATACCTTTGCCGCAACTTTTAATTAAAAAGACAAGGTTTTAACCCCTGTCATATTATTCAACCAGCATATGGTCTTATTCGGTGGAATACGTTCCTTGCAGATCTGTATATGCTGCACAACCACGGTATAGCCTGGTTTGGTTCACGAGTAAATTATTTCTTCAGGCCACGAGGTATTGAAGGTGTTTACACATCTAGTTTTTAGACAATAAAATTCAGAGTTGAACTCGCCTAGAAAAATCTTTTTGTGATTTCTCCATTTTTGGTTTCGGTGTAGTCGCTTAATTCGTTAGCATGATGAATTTGGTGTCTTGGAAATCGAAATTATTTTATGTATTTTGTGTTATTTACAAATATCAAAAATACGTTCCGGCATTATCTGTTAGTTTTCTATTGGGCTACCTGTTGTTTGTTATACAATGACTCGTGTAGTTATAATTCTTTCAGATTATTGCTTTATTGCGCAAAATTGGTATACGATTGTAGCGAATCTACATATCTCTCCAAAAGAATTAAATAATGCTTTCCGGTGAAATTAAACAGGGAATACATTTCCGTGTCATAGTCCTCTCAGCGTGGTTTAGAAAAAGAACAGTTGTTTCAAAGGTTGTGAAGCGTGTGAAATGTTCATTCTAGAGTCCCATGATTTTCGCGATTTAATAAGATAATTGACTCGTCTACTTTTCAATTAGTCCAAATTACCTATTTCAAATTTTATTGATATGATTTTGCCACAAATTTTGCTAATTTTTGTGCTGACGTTGACAGTAGGTAATCAAGAATAAACTGGAAGTAAGAAAGTGAAAGTGTTGAGATTGATCGCTGGGAAAGTATAGAATTTTTTTTTCTCTTAAGGTCTAAAATACCATTTAATGTTTTAACAACGACTCCACTGAGATTTGTCATTGTTTATAAAAAATATTGTTAAAGTGAACAAAGATTAACGGCCTCCATGTAGACCGATGCCAGCGCCGTTATCGTAACATGCAATTTTGTTCGCCTGTTCCCGTGTTTTACCGAAATTCTTATTGCTACTGTAAAAGCCAGAGAAGAGACTAACAGCAGGACTGAAAACAAAATACCATTTTTGAGTATTTGTCACCCAAGAAAGTATTTTAATGCTCTGAAACAATCTCTATGTGTTGTTTTATGTCAAATGTAAACAAGAACCCATTTTCCTTAACCAACTTATTAAATATTTTCCAATCATCAAACGCATTTTTTTGTACACGTGTTTGTTTCCAAATCTCAGCTCAAGAATTACAACGTGTCACTCAATAGCCGTCTCTTTTTTTACTGGTTCTTAGTAATTCGTTTATATTCTTATTTACGAATTCTTTATTTTCGAGAGCTGTCGGAAACAATGTCGGACTAAACTTTTAACCTTTCTTCAAGTTTTCTTTTTTTAAGGGAAGTCCTTTCGCCAGTATAACAAAACAAATTGGATTTTCACTGTTGAAACCGAAAAAAAATTTTAATATCTGTGTTGACTATAGAAATGACTTGATGTAAACATACATTTGTGATAAAGTTACCGCCTGAAATAATAAAGAAGCAAGAAAGTTGCAATATCATTCTATTTTTTTATTCTTTCTGAAAATAAAATGAAACTATTCACAAAATTTTACAATTTTGAAAAAAATAGATTGGCAGCACAATATAGTCATGAAAATCGTCGTTCGCAACTCCTATTGCATCTAGCAACAACATTTAATTTATTGCACATTTTTCTACTTCTGGCATTGCTATTCATTTAATTGCATAATTATCTTCTTTTTTTCCAAACTTCAACTCTATTTTGGGAATCGAGTAAAGTAGGATCTTTGTACAACGATTTCAGATTTTGAATAAGAAGCCTAATAATTGTACGAGTGTGTAGTTGCAGAACGTCTTGAGAGATCGTACTTCAACAGGCCTTCGTCCTTTTTTGATAAAATTGATAAAAATGACACAGTTGCAAGTTGTTTGTTAACATACGTCCGTCAGTATTAGTTTAAAAATTAGTAACTCTAGCATGCTTTGTTGGACATTTCAAAAAAAATTATTTGGGAGTTAAAGGAACCAAATTTCCGAAAACTAATAGACATTTTCCTTGCATTCACCTTGTTAAGATATCCAGGTTCTACACCAGATGAATATCAAAGCAAAATAGACACCAAAGAATGTCCCTTTCTCATGGCAAGTTAAATTTCATATATTAGGTTACCAAAACTTCTATATCATCAAAATCACAGCTAACACTAGAATCATTTAAAAATGCTGTCGTCAAATCGATTTCGTCTGCCCGTTGTTTTTTTTATCATGTTATATTTAATGAGTGAGTTCCTTGAATCGCACAGCAGAGTTTACAAAAAATTCCTTACACCTATTATATGCTTAATGGTACGCCTAAATTTTACCCCGCTGTTTGGTGGTTTGGTTGCCGCGATCTGAAACATAGTTATCCCCAAGATGGATGAGAGTCAAGTGCCCAACCAAATGTGGTTTGCCCACATCTACTCTGAGCCATCTTTGCCTTGACAGTCTAGTGAGTTTTGATTTAAAGACAATAACAACTATCGGTCTATGTTCGCTCATGACAACAGCGTAAATTCGATAACATCGGTAACAGAAATACGATAAAACGCAATTAACATCGATAACAAATATTCGTTAACACGCAACTATTTCTCAACTCACAATAACAACTATCGGTCTATGTTCGCTCACGACAACGGCGTAAATGCGATAACATCGGTAACAGAAATACGATAAAACGCAATTAATATCGATAAAAAATATTCGTTTTCACGCAACTATTTCTCAACTCAAGTAGATTTTTGTCCTCGATGACATCCTTGTTATAAATAATTATCAAAAGTTCTTTCCATCCAGCATAATCAAGTATTTTACCAATCTCAACACCACGTGTTTTGACCTTCATCTAGCAGCAGATCTAGACGGGTGTGAGGTGAAAACGTTTGTATTAATACAAAATTTGCTCAAAATAACCTTACACCATCTAGAGATGGTGTCCCTTGAGACAGGGTTATGTGGCTTAATTGATCTTATGAACAGCTTTGCTAAACACCTAAGCTCACCTGTTTTTATGAATTAACAGTTAGGATTTTGAAGGACGCACAATTTTGCTTCCCTAAATGCTGTAAATTGTAAGGCAGCCATGTGCTTGAAAGGTCTTGTTTTAGTTTTACAGTAATAGGTATAACTAACTTATCGTTTATATCAATGGACATGTACAGTATGGACTACCAGGTAGTGTGATAAGGAATGCCAGCTTTGGTCCAAAAAGACTTAGCTCTAAATCCTTTGGATGTAGTAGAGATCGGAAATAGTCAAATACGATAGAAACATCCCATATATAATTGTTTCTTGTGAATGCTGTTTTTCTCTCAATGTAAATAAAAAAACAAGAAGCCCTGCGGCTTTAAGATTTCCGTCATTAACCTGAAAGATTTTGAAATTTAAAGTAGACCTTGAAAACGGAGAATTATGGGGTAAATAAATCACGAGTATCACAATTCTCAACTATTTTTGTAACTAACCTGCAATGTTAAAATACAACTCAATAAATTAAAAAATAAAAATTTTACATAGCTATATATAAAGTATTCTAAAATAACAGTTAAAACTTTAACTGGATATTTTTAAAAGTGATCAGGAAAATTCTGGAAATCCCAGAATACAAATCTTGCTATGTAGAAACTTGACGATTCGAATATAATAACTTCTGAACGAGCTCAATTTGAATGATGAAGTAGTTCATTGTTTATTAATTCAGCAATAAATACATATTAGCATTTAATAATTTCAGTATTTAGGCCTTCAAAATTTACTCTCTTGTTGAAAATTTTTTGAAAATGCTGATGGTGCATGGTTTGATAACAGCTGATCTGAAAAAGAAAGTACGTTTTAAAAATAAGAAACAAGAATACAATTTTACCATAAACTGCATTAAAACCAGGTTGTTTAAATATTGTCTCTTTAACCTCTCTTTGCCTCTTTGATTTAAAAAGGGAATTTAATACAAAGATACAAATCCATGCGATGTGATGCACAGGTATATTATATATATAAATATGTATATAAATTTAATCAGGCCGGCTTTTGATATCTTTGTTAAACAAGTAACATATTAAGCAGGCGATGCATGATTTTGAAACCTGTGGACAATACAGGATTTATTTTGTTGAAATCGATTTATTGAATTCAACTGATTGTTTATTATTCTTTTTTGATTCGAATTCTCAAATTTGAATTTCTTTCGGGGAGTCGGATTAGTTGCAAGTTTTCATTTTGAGGAAACTGATTGGTCATTGTTTTGTTTGACAAATTGACAAATTGAATTCAACAAGTTGAAACATAAAAGGGTACACACACCATAAATTTGCGGATTTGAAAAATAGATGGTCCTTTTCGTGAGATTTTTAAAAATCAAGTCATTTCTAAGAAATCTTAGAAAAATATTTTGTGATACTTTGGGTGAGTTCAAGAAAGATTTTCAAGCAAATTAGGCACAAGGAGAACTAATAATTAGCCAGTAACAGAATAGTTAGCCGTTTTCAAGGGCGCCATAGCTTGGTGGTTATAACTCTGGCACTTTGTGCGGGAGAACGGGGTTCGATTCCCCTTGGTGGTAATTCAATATTGGTGAGTGAATGCTACCATAGCCCCGGGTTAACCCAAGCCATGTGAGAGAAATTGGGGAGATGACACACTATGTGGGCTGTTGGATGCTACAGGGAGTTGTCTGGTAGAGCGGGGACCCTAATTGGATCTGCATAGCTCAAAATGAGCATTAAATACTCTAGGACTCCCTATCTAAGCTATGGCCTTTCCTGGAAATAATAGACAGGATTTGTAAGGCTAGATAAAATATACAGACATTCTATTTATCTATGCAGAATAATTATATATACGGTGCGTACAGTATAATTAGCCGCTTATACAGCTACTTATACGATATATATCTTTTTACTTAAATTTTCACTTTTCTTCGTTATCGATCTTGTTCTGCCCGGATAATAAACAGTGCCCTGATTAAGTACGGCAGCTTGCCCCGGTTAAGAACAGGGCAGAAAATACATAATCAGGGCAACATAATCAGGGCCGGCTTATTACTCAAAAAATATTATTTGGCACTTATAAAAGGAACATAATCAGGGCAGGCCAGTTTATATACGACAGTCTAATATTATTTCTCTCTTATTATAGAACGCACATAATCGGGGAAGGCCGGCTTATGTATGACAGTCAAATATTATTCGAGACTTTTAGAACAAATATAATCGGGGCCGACCGCTTTTATATCATTCGTCATCACTTCTGACAAGCAAATAGCCCTGGTGGCAAAGTTGTTGTTATTCTCAAATGGCAAATACTAAATTTTGGGATTCGCAAGTTTAATAACTTTTCACCAAACTTAATTCCCGCAAAAAGAATAATTTAGGTTCCGTGAAATTTAGTTACTTCAAAGTATATTATGTTGAAATGTATTTACTACAAAAGTACTTTATACTAAGAATTACGTGGAGACTTTTTTCTTTCGCCATGTCTAGTTTTTAGGGGTGGTCTATCTTCCAGAGAATGTTTAATTCACAAAAGTTCGAAGAAAATGCCAATCACAGCCTGCCTGGCCAGCCATTTATATCAGCGATCATAATCCGGTCACCACGACATAACCAGTGCAAAAAAAAACACAATCCGACCATGCGTACATAATCCGGCTGTCCCGGTTGTAAACAGGCCATTTTCGCAATCTGGGCAGAACAATCTCCCCATAGCCATCTATATTTATATAGATCAACATAAAGTTGTGCTTCAATTAAAACCAAGAAAAAGAACAAGAAACGATTTTGCAAAAAAGTTATAATTTTACTGTAGCTAGCAGTACATATGTCGTATATATATATTATTAAACAACAAAACTATTCTGATTTCAAGAAAAAACATGGAAAAGACGCAGTTAGCTGTAAAGAACACAAAGAAGCTTTTAACGGCTAATTATACTAGGCGTAGCATCTAATTATCCTGCATCGGCTAACTATATATTGGTACAGGTTAATTATCAGTTCACCGACTGCTCAGTGCAAGCAACAATAAACTTTTGTCACGTTTCGACAACTTTTCTGCAAAAAATATAAATAAAATCCTGTGCGAATATATATATCTTTTTATCTGATAGAAGTAGTCCCACAAAGTGTCATTTGGAAGTTATTTTTAGCCCCCTTTTTTCCCATAAGAACAGGAGTTGGGTGTCCAGTCATGGAAGAACTACGCAAGGCAGGATAAAGGTTTTTTGTTGCTTGCTCTTTAAGAAAAAAAGGCACTCTAATCAAAGCACTATTTTGTGTAGCTAGCTAGCAAGTAAGTAATTTCATGACTATTAAAGGGGTATGTCAGCACCAAAAATTGAGATAGCTAGCTAGCCAGCACACCTTTCTCACTTAGCTATATATAAAATAATTCTTAGCTGATAAAATACAGTAGTGCTTAGCTCCCCATCAATAAAGCTACTACGACCAAACCAAAGAGACCAGCAAGGGGCAACCAACAAAATGTAAGCACTTTTAGTCATGGCCTCACACGGAATGTTCTGGCCACACGAAGAGTACGCTCTCTGTTCAGATTGGTCATTTAATTGACAGAGATTAAAATAAAGCATCTTCATTGGCTTTCGAAAAAATGGAATTTTCCGAGCGTTTAGCCTGGACAAAAACTTAGCAGCGTCCGGGCTCTGTGCTGTCTCTCTCTATCTATATATATCTATCTATCTCCCATCAGGCGATTTTAAAGATTCCGCCCCGCATAGCGGCGACGGAAATCAATAAACCTGTTTACAGTTGGCATTTGTTTAAAAGAACAAGCATCAAACTGCAATATTTAAAATAATATCACTTTCTGTCATATGCTGTGGTCAGTAATGTTAAAACAATTATAAAAACAAGTATTGTTGTTTATGCATTTCCAGATAAATAGACAGGAGTGGATTTTATTTCGTTTTATCAGAGATGTCACAGATTGGTCATTTTCATCATCAAAGATTACTTTTGATGCTCTTTTCTCGAGGCTTTTTAATTTCTCACACTGTATCATTGTCAACTTCAAGGAAATGAACGAACAATATGTAAATAGATGCGTTATCATGCAGTTGTAGTTCGACAAAGCTGAATTTGAATCGAGAAGATATCTTAGTCTGGCAAGCAATCTCAGTCGTCTAGCAAATTTTCGATAGTCCGCGCCAAACTGTTCTTCTATGATAAGTGTTTCGTTTGCATTCACTCCAAAATGATTCTATGACTTTGTAACATTGAAAACATCATTTTTAAATCGTATTTCTAAAGGTTTGCTAACTTTTAAAAGACGTTTCAAACTGCCAAACAACATAACCACCATTTTCCCTTTTTTAGGATAAGCAATTAGATCATTCAAGTCAAGCCATTTCCCAAGATTTCCCATGTCTTCATTTAGGACATTCTCAATTACTTGAAAATGTTTACTACTGAAGTAAAGGATGTTTTTATGATATCAACAACGTCGTTTATAAACAAAATAAACAACAAAGGACCTAGTATAGATTGGAACTCCGTTGCTTACTCCATGCTGATCAGACAAAGCTGATTTGAATCGAATGCACTGCTGTCTTTTAAGGAGATAACTGTGAAACCATTTTAATTCATTTTCATTAATACCATAGCTACTTACTTACTCAGTAGACTGGCGTGGTTAACAGTGTTAAACACTTTAGATAAATCTACAAAAACAGCTGCAACTAATTCTCCAGAGTCAACGGCCGATCTAATATCATCAACAAAAATAGATAGATAGATAGATAGATAGATAGATAGATAGATGTGCATATTTTACATGGCTAGCCTCACAAATATCGAGGGATATACCCTGTCTATTATTTCCAGGAGGGGCCATGGCTTAGATGGAGAGTCCTAGAGTATTTAATGCTCATTTTGAGCTACGCAGACCCAATTAGGGCCCGCGCTCTACTAGACAACTTCCGGTAACATCCAACGGCCCACACAGTGTGCCATCTTCCCAATTTCCCTCACATGGCTTGGGTTAACCCGGGGCTATGGTAACATTCACTCGCCCATGTTGAATCGCCGTCAAGAGGAATCGAACTCCGGTCTCCCGCACAGAGTATGAGAGCTATAACCACTAATCTACGGCGCCACAAAATACTCACACCTAATTCGTAGATCTGCATTTGCTATAGCCAAATTGTGCAGTTGATAAAATCTTGTTTTCCTCAAGATAATCTAAATGTTGACAATGTACTGCTTTTATATAATTTTGGAAAAAACTGGCAGTCAATTGGTATATGGTTTTCAATGCAGGTATCTGTCCCTGATTTATGAAAAGGCACAAGTGTTGCTTTTTTTCATTCGATTGGTACTGTAGATGTGCTTAAAAATAGGTTTATTATTTTGGCCAGTAGTTCAGCGATGATAGCAGCAGTATCTTTTAACAAGGACGGTAGTAGATCATCCATAACCGCAGATTTTTTTCGTTTAAAGCTTTTCAGGTGTGTGCGCACTTTTAATTTTTTCACAACCTAGGCTCATTATACTGCCAATAACTCACGCACGTGTGCTTCATTAAATTTTCAGGTGTGTGCACTTTTAATTATTTCACAACCTAGGCTCATTATACTGCCAATAACTCACGCACGTGTGCTTCATTAAATTTTCAGGTGTGCGCGCACTTTTAATTATTTCACAAGCTAGGCTCATTATACTGCCAATAACTCACGCACGTGTGCTTCATTAAATTTTCAGGTGTGCGCGCACTTTTAATTATTTCACAACCTAGGCTCATTATACTGCCAATAACTCACGCACGTGTGCTTCATTAAATTTTCAGGTGTGCGCGCACTTTTAATTATTTCACAAGCTAGGCTCATTATACTGCCAATAACTCACGCACGTGTGCTTCATTAAATTTTCAGGTGTGCGCGCACTTTTAATTATTTCACAACCTAGGCTCATTATACTGCCAATAACTCACGCACGTGTGCTTCATTAAATTTTCAGGTGTGCGCGCACTTTTAATTATTTCACAAGCTAGGCTCATTATACTGCCAATAACTCACGCACGTGTGCTTCATTAAATTTTCAGGTGTGCGCGCACTTTTAATTATTTCACAACCTAGGCTCATTATACTGCCAATAACTCACGCACGTGTGCTTCATTAAATTTTCAGGTGTGTGCGCACTTTTAATTATTTCACAACCTAGGCTCATTATACTGCCAATAACTCACGCACGTGTGCTTCATTAAATTTTCAGGTGTGCGCGCACTTTTAATTATTTCACAACCTAGGCTCATTATACTGCCAATAACTCACGCACGTGTGCTTCATTAAATTTTCAGGTGTGCGCGCACTTTTAATTATTTCACAAGCTAGGCTCATTATACTGCCAATAACTCACGCACGTGTGCTTCATTAAATTTTCAGGTGTGCGCGCACTTTTAATTATTTCACAACCTGGGCTCATTATACTGCCAATAACTCACGCACGTGTGCTTCATTAAATTTTCAGGTGTGCGCGCACTTTTAATTATTTCACAACCTGGGCTCATTATACTGCCAATAACTCACGCACGTGTGCTTCATTAAATTTTCAGGTGTGCGCGCACTTTTAATTATTTCACAACCTGGGCTCATTATACTGCCAATAACTCACGCACGTGTGCTTCATTAAATTTTCAGGTGTGCGCGCACTTTTAATTATTTCACAACCTAGGCTCATTATACTGCCAATAACTCACGCACGTGTGCTTCATTAAATTTTCAGGTGTGCGCGCACTTTTAATTATTTCACAACCTAGGCTCATTATACTGCCAATAACTCACGCACGTGTGCTTCATTAAATTTTCAGGTGTGCGCGCACTTTTAATTATTTCACAACCTAGGCTCATTATACTGCCAATAACTCACGCACGTGTGCTTCATTAAATTTTCAGGTGTGCGCGCACTTTTAATTATTTCACAACCTGGGCTCATTATACTGCCAATAACTCACGCACGTGTGCTTCATTAAATTTTCAGGTGTGCGCGCACTTTTAATTATTTCACAACCTGGGCTCATTATACTGCCAATAACTCACGCACGTGTGCTTCATTAAATTTTCAGGTGTGTGCGCACTTTTAATTATTTCACAACCTAGGCTCATTATACTGCCAATAACTCACGCACGTGTGCTTCATTAAATTTTCAGGTGTGTGCACTTTTAATTATTTCACAACCTAGGCTCATTATACTGCCAATAACTCACGCACGTGTGCTTCATTAAGTTTTCAGGTGTGCGCGCACTTTTAATTATTTCACAACCTAGGCTCATTATACTGCCAATAACTCACGCACGTGTGCTTCATTAAATTTTCAGGTGTGCGTGCACTTTTAATTATTTCACAACCTAGGCTCATTATACTGGCAATAACTCACGCACGTGTGCTTCATTAAATTTTCAGGTGTGCGCGCACTTTTAATTATTTCACAACCTAGGCTCATTATACTGCCAATAACTCACGCACGTGTGTTTCATTAAATTTTCAGGTGTGCGCGCACTTTTAATTATTTCACAACCTAGGCTCATTATACTGCCAATAACTCACGCACGTGTGCTTCATTAAATTTTCAGGTGTGCGCGCACTTTTAATTATTTCACAACCTAGGCTCATTATACTGCCAATAACTCACGCACGTGTGCTTCATTAAATTTTCAGGTGTGCGCGCACTTTTAATTATTTCACAACCTAGGCTCATTATACTGCCAATAACTCACGCACGTGTGCTTCATTAAATTTTCAGGTGTGCGCGCACTTTTAATTATTTCACAACCTAGGCTCATTATACTGCCAATAACTCACGCACGTGTGCTTCATTAAATTTTCAGGTGTGCGCGCACTTTTAATTATTTCACAACCTAGGCTCATTATACTGCCAATAACTCACGCACGTGTGCTTCATTAAATTTTCAGGTGTGCGCGCACTTTTAATTATTTCACAACCTAGGCTCATTATACTACCAATAACTCACGCACGTGTGCTTCATTAAATTTTCAGGTGTGCGCGCACTTTTAATTATTTCACAACCTAGGCTCATTATACTGCCAATAACTCACGCACGTGTGCTTCATTAAATTTTCAGGTGTGCGCGCACTTTTAATTATTTCACAACCTAGGCTCATTATACTGCCAATAACTCACGCACGTATGCTTCATTAAATTTTCAGGTGTGCGCGCACTTTTAATTATTTCACAACCTAGGCTCATTATACTGCCAATAACTCACGCACGTGTGCTTCATTAAATTTTCAGGTGTGCGCGCACTTTTAATTATTTCACAACCTGGGCTCATTATACTGCCAATAACTCACGCACGTGTGCTTCATTAAATTTTATTTCCGGAAGCTTTTGTTTATATCTCTTTAACAATTCAATTCTCTATAGTAATAAGCCTAAGTATATTTCCCGCTAACATGTTCGGGTCTGTAAATTACATACATGCCGGAAAAATAGCCAGTTTGTTTTGATGAAGAAAAAAGGCAGCAAGAAAGAAAAAAGGCAGCAGGAGGGAAGAAGTTCACTTAAAATGTTGCTTTTATTTGCTTTAAGAAGGCAATAACTGCCTCCAATATGATTTTAAATGTAAGTTTAAGTGCGATAATTTTGCAGTATTGTTTAAAAAAAATTGAAGAACAGCTGTATTTACAGAAGTTTAGAATTCTTCATCCCAAAGACATTGATTAAATTGTGCAAGCAGAAAGCACTCAAGACCTTATTCTGTTTCTAACAATCGTATTTTGAATTATTTCTATGATATTAAAGTTGATATGGGAGCTATATGGTTCTCACTACTAGTAACTTTTTCGCCGCCATCAGCTCGACTTTCGTGTAAACACTAAAGTCAAAAACCAACAGCCGTTCCGTAGCCCCTTTAATAAGTGGTATTGCTTTCTCTTTAATACGCTTAGCTATGCTTGAAAAATTTGTAATTAAACCGTTAGCTATTTTCTTTGGCTCATCTGTACTGATTCCATCTACTTCAGTAATTTTCGGGGTTTTTTTTATCACTTTTCGTGGGGAACACAGATTTCAATATCTTCCAAAATCGATCAGGGTCTTTTACGTTTTCACGGAGATTTTCTCTAGTGAACTTTTGATTTCGCTTTTCCGATGATCGAGTTTACATAGTTTCTCTTACATTTATATGCAGTATTATCAACTTCTCTTTTAGCTTTTTAACTTTGGATAACTTGTACTTTACTTATGTTGACTGAATACAATATTTTTTGCTATATACTACTTTAGAAGAAGAAACTTTCGCGGATGAAACTTTTACGAGTCGAAAATATCGCTAAACCAAGAAAAATAACTTTCGCGTTTTGTTATTTCAATAATTTTTTCGTGCGAATTAATTTTCGCGACTGGCGGTGGTGTTGACAACATTTGTCTTATTTTTGTTTTTCGGTAAGCTACTAGTTACTATGCAAACCATTAACATGTTTCCAAAAAGAATCTCAATGTTTGCATTTTTTTCATCAATTTGATCAATTATTTTTTTTTACGCAGAACAAATTACAGAGAGAAAAAAAAATTGTTAGAAGTTACTTTCGCAAATAGGCCCTGTCAACATATTTTGAAGGAATAAACTTTCGCAATTTAGGCCAAAAATCGCGAAATCGCGAAAGTATCTTCTTGTTTTGTGCGCGTACGGTACACAGGAAAGCAGACGCAACTATGCGAACACACGAGGGTGGTAGAATAAAATACGGTACGTCGGTCGGTCAAGTACAGTATGATGATGACGTTTCATAGCTTAAACACAAACGGAAAAAATACAAAGATACAAAAAGATAAACGCAACATAAATAAATACAAACATAGCCTGCGTCGATAGACAAAATATTACACGTACAAAATACAACATAAAACACTAAATATTGCGTCGTTTACTGCGCTTGCTTTCTTTCTACTGCTTGTACAAATTCTTTACGTTATGATTCCAAACAAAAAACTACGATATTTTCGATTCTCAGTTTTACCACACGCTTGTCCTACTCATACAGAGATTAGAGGCAATGTGAGAAGTGCGCGCGAAAAAACTATAAAACCCAATTAAAATTAATCTGACGTAACGGGTCTCCCCATCGCCGAGACAAATCTTCATCGTTTATATGTTCGAAACACTTCCTTTAAAGTAATAACTTGAGTCACAGAAATACCTTAATACACATGTTTTCTTTCACTGATTTTTTATATCTTTCTTTACATTCCTACAAATTTCTACTTGTTTATCAGCTCTCTTTGCGCTGCAACATGAACTAATAACCTTTCAAATGTTACACTGTGTCGATCTTTAAACTTCTGGTCTAATGATTTGATAGTAGATTTGGTGACATCTAACAAAACGTCCTTTGCTGGTTTGGTTCAGATAGTTTACTTTTACTGGAAAATAGGACAGTGGTATCCTATGTTTTTTTAAAATATAAACATGTCTTAAGGGGGATTTTCACGAAGCGAATTGTACGGCGAATTCGCTTTTTAATTTTCACGACAAAATAAATTAGGCGCCAAATTCATTGTTTACATTAGTTAACCGCGTTCTCATTGGTCAAAAACTAGCAGCGAAACCTTTAGCCGCGAAAAAGTAGGAATTGTTTCTACTTTTCAGCGATGCGAATATTTCGATGCAAAATCAAAACAAACAAAACTGCGCATGCTCAGATACAATTCGCCATCGAATTCGCCGTTCAATTCGCTTCGTGAAAATCCCCCTTTACAATCCAAAAGACAATGCTTTTGTTTATCTCCAGATGTTAGCTTATTCCAAGCTTCCGATAAAAACGACTCTAAAACATATTTTTCTTTTCAGTAGATGTTTTCCCCAAACATCTACTAAACATGATCTTGTGTTTTGAAGAAATGTTTTTTGTATGGCTCATAAGTTACCTCTAAACTTGTTCATTCAGCAACTGGAAAATAAAACTCAAATGGGGATCTTTAAAAAGTATGGCAACCTTGTCTGTTCTAAAGTTTTTCCCATCACTATCCTTCATCAACGACACATAAATATACACTGTCGCAAATCCACAGGTAAGTGGATCGAACAAAGACATGTTTTATTTCAAAAAAATATCTTTACATTTTACACAGTGCTGACACTATGAATTTATAACTATTTTCTACAGCTATTTACTTGGTGGTAAGCTAGGCTATTATGCTTCAAAGATGCTTTAAAATGATGATTAAAGTAATGTACAGATAACTCACCCAATCAGATGTCTTTTTAGGGTATAGGGTATATATATTATTTAGTTTACGTAAAGTTGAATATTTTTTAATTTATTTCTTTGTCTAAGAGATAACCAACCTTATTACCCGTTTTACTTTTGCTCGAATGACTCTAGACACTTAAGTGCGCGATTTTCCAAAAAGCAGTCTTCAAAGTATAAGCACCTTAGGGGAGCATATCTCACGCTTATAAAAACCTTTTGTGTAACCTAGGCCTTAAAATGATCATGGAAGAACTTCCTATTATTTACAAGGGCCACAAAATCCAAGTTTTAAAAAAACGGGGAAAGCGTGGAGTTTGCAGATCCCCATTTACATAGAGGAGAATATTAAATTTTATTATTTAGATAGATTAGGACTTTGAAGGAGTTTTGTGTCTAATTCAAATCTCTTTAGTAATAGCCGTATTCTGTATGTCTGTGTGTCCGCGAAAGGCGCGTCCTGTTACGGAAACACGAAATGCGATATATAAAGGACGGGCGACCCCATGGATTTTTTCCACAGGTTAACGGCTGGTCTATACTATAGTACCCGTATACGTCTGTCTGTCACGCAAAATGGCATCGCAAGTAGCGAGACTAACGTGATGCGGTATAAAAAGGCCACCGACTAGTATTCTAAATTAAGAAATTTATTCTGAATTAAATGTCATGAACACATATATTCCATTGCAATAACTTTATTCGTTGTGAAACAAAGGGCCTTCGTGAACCGAAATTAAAATTAAACAAGAAACCTTGACGGTTTGAAACACTCGTCGTTTCTGTATATGTGCATGTTCATGAGTATTCTATTACTTATATTTTGATAGATGGGATTGCTTAGGCCATAACCGCTTCCATCGATACCGGTTACCGTCTGTGTTGCTTCTACTGTTCTAGCCAGTCGCGAAGTTCCAGAAGGGAAGTACGAAAGTTGCTTCAGCAAACAACATGACAATGCCTGTTGCATGACGAACCAATTAGATTACTGATTTTTTATTGATTCCAAGTAACGATAACCTTCTTTCGCAAGTTGATCGCCTTCTCAAATTTATTATCAACGAAACCTTGACTCACACCTCATTTTAAACTTCTAGTTCTACTTGCTGGTTTATTTGCTCTTGGCGGTTATAAAAGCTAAAAAATGAGGTCGGTTGGTTTTGCCTATTATTATTCTGAAAATGGAATAAACATAAACATCAAGAAAAATGAAGAATGGAGAATATATATTTGAAAGTGGGGACATTTCTATACAGGACAACAAGTGCTGTATTATTATCATTCAATGGACAATTTTTGTATTTTGTTCAGTAAACTGTAAAAAAGTTTGTTTATGTGCGAATACCATCCACGAAGAAGTGCTCTGTTCAGCGGTACCGTGAGGGAGTTTCATTTTTAATTGATTCTGATTGGTTGAGAAAAGTAGAGTGCGAAGATCTCGGCGATAAAGTAGGATGAATTCAACTTTTTCTCTTCAGCGCTTTTGTCGCTCTTTCGCATGACACGTCGGTGCCCCAGCGGTAATTCGTCATCATTGCGCATGCTCCGATCAGAAGTCACGGCGCTTTTTGCGAAATAGCGACAAAATCGCTGAATGGACATATAGCTTTACGGCCGTAGTTGAGCGGGCGCGGGTTCAACTACCAAGTGAAAAGTTTTGTTTATCGGACGGACGATCATATATATTGCGCAATATCCTCAGATTGCTCAGAGCGCGCGTTCAACTGGAAACGGGTCTTAAAATACCCATGAACCGGCTTCGCAGCTGTGCGGTTCGTTAAGCACGGTCTCACCTCCGTAACACGTGACTATCCATACATAACTGTCTCACACTACGTTTCCCCGAGGCGACTATCCATACATCACCGCTGTCTTCGCGCTACACTTTCCTAAGGCTGAGAACGTTTCAATGCGTTGTTTTCACGACACATCGTGATCGAGATTTTCGAAAGAAAAATGATTTGAGAAATTTCAAAACAAAATGCGCATGCCCGAAACTTTCTCACACCAATGTGTCATGGATTAGGCAATAGAAATAATTAAGCGAGTAACTTATTGCATCAACCAATCACAAGACTTGAAAACTTATCCGCGTAGAGAGATTTACCCGTGGTTTCACAAATCGATTATAAATTTCATGATTAGTACGCAAATAATTTTGAGTCAAAAATATTGTTTCGAATAATGCATTAATACATAAAAAATTAATACAAACATTGTTCTGCTGACGTTTTCACGAAGTAGCAACCTGCTGCTCCACAAGATTGTTCTATAACATTCTGCATGTCAATCGTATATGTCCCAGCATAGAACGTAATGCGTTTTCTTTCCATTATAAGATTAGGCAAGTCTGCATGTGAATCGTATATGTCCCAGCATGGAACGTAATGCGTTCTCTTTCATTATAAGATTAGGCATGTCGCCATGTGCATCGTATATGCCCCAGCATAGAACGTAATGCGATTTCTAGATTGCCTGATGGATTAATGCTCACGTGATGGTTCAGACGAATATAAAGGCTGCATACGATCTGTGTAGTCTTCAGTTGCACTCGCGTGACTGTTGTAGCAAATGACAAGCATTAGAGAAAAGCTATGAATGAGAACAAACAATTTTCAAAACAAAAAAAAGTATCGTTTCAGCAGTTTATAGGTTTAAATAACAACAAAATTTGGCAACAACGGGATTTGGCTATACTAACATTAATTGATTGTGCTACAGTCTCACTCACTACAACTTGTACATACTGCATTTCAAACTGCGTTTCAACAGAATTTTCCATTTTATTCAGATACAAATCCTTAATGTACTTTTGTACGTTTGTAAAATTCCTAAACTTCAAAAGAACAGAAAAGCCATTCTGACAAATCTGACCACTTTCATCCCTGCTATGAGAGTCAAACAGATAAATGTAATTTTTATCCCATATGATAGCAACACTGTAACCACTTGTGGTAAATATTAAACCAGTACCAACTGTTTCTGAATTCATTTGTCCATGAGCTAAGAAGTAATGTTCATCACCCAAAAGAGCTGACGTACTACTCAGGAGACTTATATAGCAATTTGAAAACGATCAATATTGATAGATGTTGGTAACTCATAACATGCCATGGGTCTGTTGAAATTTGACTGCTTAAAATTAGCATCGCCATGTTCTAAGATGTTATCTAAATCAAATGATTTCCAAACAGAAATTCTTTTGAGTTGGGACCAACATATAGCTAGAAGAGCATTGCACATACACTGAATACCAGCAGTTTCACCAAACTTTTTGTCGCCTTGATTAAATGACCCATTAACTGATTTAATATGGTAAGCCGGACCTGGATTAGATTCAATATCCCCGCACAATAATAATAAAAGTTTGTGCAAGAAAGAAGATATCGTAAAAACATGGCAGAAAAACATAATTAGCTAGTTACATGAAATAAAATAATACACTAAGTCAATGGAATGATGAATAATATGCAGCACGACGTACCTTGGTACCTAAAGCAGCTTCCCCAGGTATTGAAAGTCTTCTTGATCTAGCAGTTTTAAATTTCAGTGAGTGAAGGCAGACTTTGCAGAACAACAACACACTAGGCACACTTTGTACAACAACAGTAGGTCAGTAAGTCTAGCAAGATAGCAGATTGCATGAAAGCAAGATAAATATTCCAGCGATACTTCATTTACATTCCGCTACTATTTTTTAAAAGAATTTCGTAGAAATGTGAAAACACAGCTAAGAGTGCTTCGATTCTCAGCGGGCAGTGCGCATGCTTCGACTTCAGCGGTAGCGATGCATAAACGACTGGTCTGTGGTCTGCAAAATACGGGTTAAGACACGCACAACATGATAAGAAGCGGGAAATAGGGTCGCGGAAAAAAAGAAGAATTATGGCGCGGGGGAGCGGGTAAGTTACGATATTCGGTCAGATCGCATGTCACTTTTGGTCGCACAAGCCGAAACCAATACACTCCTCTCCTCCGGGACGAGTGTAATAATCTTATGCCGAGTATATGAAATCACTACAATGCTTTATGCTTAGTTCAGATGAACAACTTGTTCTTGAAAAATATCACCATATGTTTTCGTTGTTTAGTTCTACCATCGGTAAGATTAAATTTGGAAAACGACAGTGTTTGGGACAATTTTTAAAGATCGCCCAAGTTCTCTAGTTTCATATACATTAAAATTATTTTTAGAAACTTGTTAACCCATAGCATCTATTGTAAATAGTTTTGAAATACTAATAGTTTTTGTATAGGACCATGTAATTTTGACGTCCAGTTGAAGAGATATTGGGGAGTTGGGGAGTGCCTAGTATAAGTGACGGAAGTTTGGTTGAAGAAGATGGTTGGCTTTATGAGTTTTGAAGCTATAGCTAGCTAGCTAGCTGTTTCTTCAGCATTTTCTACTCATTCCTTCAACATAAATCTTTACAAAAACATTTGAAAAAGAGCATTGTTATAAAAATGCAGCATAGCAAGGTTTTTGGTAAAGTTTGTTTATGCTTTTCCCATTTTGACAATGTAAATTCGAGCCAGCATAAAACCAGCCAGCACCACCCAGCATGGAGAAGCAAATTTTGGTATTCTTATAAAAAAGGGTGTATATATTGAAAAAAATAAAGTCCACTAACACACACGAAATTTTTGGAGAGTTGATTATTTGCTAAGAACGATTGCTCTTTTTTCATGGCCGTTATGTCATTTAATCGAATAAAAAAAAATAAAAATAAAATAAAAAAGAAGCAAAAAATTCGTATAATTCTTCCTATGCTAAGACTTTACATCGACTCAAAAAAATATTTTCATAATCAATAATGTTTCATGACCTTTTGTTTGTTTGTTTGTTTGTTAACAATAAGAATAGTAAACTTTAAAATAATAGATGTAGCCTGGGTACAAGGTTGCAGTTTGTTGAGACATGGACATGGATTAATTTTTTCCCTAAAAACTTATTATATACTTATTAATATATATTCCCAAAATTCTCTACGGGCTACGTTAACAATTTAAAACCAAGCTAGTTATTCTAAAAGAGATTGTAAACTGGGAACAAGTTTGTGTAAATTGTGACATTACATTCATTTGTTTGTTTTTTGTTTTATATCTTCACAATTTTCTTTCTTATTATGTCGTGTTTTTGTTTATTCCTTATTATTATTTCGCCATTATCTAAGCAGTCTGTCCAAATTTATCTTAACCTCCGGCCGCTGCCATCTTTTAAACAGATCATATAATACCTGCGCATGCTTAGTGGTACTCACTACTTTACATAAATTCATTTGTCCATCTGTTTCCACATGACATATTAACACAATCAAAAAGACCAAAAAAGTTATGTTTACTCCTGGGAAAAATATAAAGATGCACTTCGGTCGCAAAGCACGACGTACTCATCACTGCGCGGTCGTGCATCTAAGCGGCACAATGTCAAGTCGAAACTACTGCGTGTAAAAAAAAAATGGCAGCGATTCAAGCAAACACATAGGTCGAGATTTTGAAATTACGGTATATTATACATGCACTTTCAACGCTTATAAGAATTTCAAAATGGTTTTCACTTTTGAAACAAACAGTGCAGGTAAATCGATTCTAAATATTTCGCACTTTGAAATGTCCACCTTGACCTCAGGTACAGAAAAATTGAAGTTGACTATCACCTTTAAAGGAGCAAAGCTTCTTAACAAAAACCTCTGTCCTCTATCAAAGCTAGCAAAGCAAAACTTATACTAAATCAATTTATGAGAAAAAATATTGCGTGCATGTTATAATGCGCATCGATGTTAAGTGAATAGGGATTTGTGCATGTTCCTTAAATTTCCTTCAATTTAAATGAGAAACAAGCCAACTTGCTTGAACTTCTTCTAGCACATTCTATCGATTCGGCTCGATTGAGCTAAAAGGCAGCTGGAGAAGCGAGCCAGCTCAAAATATCGAGCTAGCCAGACTCCTTATAGGCAGTCGTTTTAACGCATTTAATAATGAGTTTCAGATTTTTTATTAAAATCATTGTTGTAATTTAGGAATAATAATTATCATCTTGTTCGATATAGACGTATTTTCTTTAAAAGAAACCAGTGAGAGGTTCTAGTACTACTAGTTTCTTAATTTTTTAGCCATTTTAGTACCGAAAGTTTCTTATTTGGTTTCTTAAATTAAGATTGGATTCAGATAACTGAAAATCTGTTTTGAAATGTATTTACATTGTTCTTTTGGACAAAAACAAGGATTGGAAAACGTGCGATTTTACAGGTTGAAAACTTTGATATATGGAATGAAATTAACATCGGCTTGTCTCTGTACGTTATCCAATCACACGAGCGTATGTACAAAGAGTTTAAGAAAAATTATTTTTTTAATTAGTTTCTTAGTTTTTGGAGCCTAAAAAATCCAGTCTTGATTTTTTTTTATTTTTGGAAGCTCCAGCCTCTTGCTTCATACATACGTGGTAGGTGAATGTATCACAGTATAAAAAAACCACCCTTAAAATATGCAGTTACGTTTGTGCATGAAAGTTTTTTAATGGGAGGAAGCAAGCATTTCACTTTAGCGAAGTATAAAATATAATTTGTTTCAGTTTATTAAACAAAACACTGTATATACAACAAAACGTAAAAAGCTATATCTAAAAAATATATCTATCATTATCAATAATTTTTTTAAAAACCTATGTGTTAATAAAATCGAAGTCATCTGTGAAAAAATTGATAAAATTTTCAGACAGTCTAGAAAGTATCATTCTCTATCTAGAAATATAAAAAAAATGTTTCATTTCGAATGGTGACACACATTCGAACGAAAATTGTTTCTCAATGCGTTGACATTGTCTACACACATTCGAACGAAAATTGTTTCTCAATGCGTTGACATTGTCGGCTTTTTTTAACACGTTTGTTTTCTCTAATTTTAGTATTGTTAGTCAAAGTAACTTTGTAAAATAAATTTCATTTTAACATATACAATACATATTTTATTATTATAATTATTATTACTATTGCTTCGTTATATATATATATAGACAGAAGAACAAATGTATATACGACGGAACCAGATGAATGTTGATTATTATTATTAAGTAGAATGACATTTTTGATCTGTGTGTTCTAAAAAAAAAATATTAAAATAAAATAAAATAAACATTAACAGAAAGAAACAACCAAAAATGTAAATTTAGTTAAATCCATGGCCACACTTACCTAAAAAATACTTCTTGTTAACTTAATTGAAATAAATAATCTTTATTTTCTCGATTCTTTTCTTGACCTATAACAACAACAGAATTGAAACAATATCTCTCTACTACATTTCTTTGTTACAGTTTTCCAATCAGTTGTTTTTAAAATCATCTTTCTCTAATTTATTCTAAACTAAACATCCACTCTTTCACAATCACTCAACCTAACCTGGGTACGAGGACTATACTAGTACTATCTAACGCGATAGTCTGAGTACGAAGTTGTGAATGATTTTATTATTTAAATTTCATTATTTCTTTATTTTATATTTTTATATGTTTCATATCTTTTCCATGTTTTCTCGTAAAGTAAAAATTTAACATCAAAAGAATAAACAAAACAATTTTCAAAATACACGATAGTCTGAGTACGAGGTTGCGAACGTTTTTAATATTTAAATTTAATTATATCTTTATTTTATATTTTATAATTATATTTCAAATCTCTACCATGTTATTTCGTAAAGCAAAAATTTACCATCAAATGAACAAAAAAAAACAATTTTTAAAGCACACGGTAGTTTGGGTACGAAGTTGCGAATGTTTTTAATTGTTTAAATTTAATTATATCTTTATTTTATATTTTACAGTCATGTCTCATATCTTTTCAATGTTATTTCGTAAAGCAAAAAGTTAACATCAGAAGAATAAACATAAAGGTTTTTAAAATGCACACGGTAGTCTGAGTACGAGGTTGCGAATGTTTTTACTATTTAAATTTAATTATTTCTTTATTTTATATTTTATAATTACCTTCCGTAATTTCTTATATATTTACAGTTTATAATTGTTTAAATATTTTTACATACCTACTCAATATTACTTTCAATTAATAATTTATTCATTTATAAATATTAAAAACTTACTTTCAATTAATAATTTATCGTTTATAAATATTAAAAACTTACTTTTCGTAATCTTTAATCATCCTTCTTATTTCGTCACGATTTTCATTCTTCAAACTTCCAGCCATATCATACGCAGTTTCTCCATAATCATCTTTAACCGCCACATCAATATTATTATGACGTAACAAAACATCAACACATGAGATGTTACCACGACGTGCAGCCAAATATAATGGTGTCCAGTTGTAAACATCTCCACGGTTGATGTTTGTTACGTCATGACGACATAACGTGTCTAATATTTTGTGACGATTATACGCTGCTGCGATATGATAAGCGTTCCAGTTGTATTGAGACATCACCCAAACATCACATCCATATTCGATGAAAATGTTCACTATTGATGAATAGTCGGTGTAAAATGCTGTCCACATCAATAGTGTTTGTTCATTTCCATCTCGCATATGGATGATGTTTGGGTGGATAGAGAGAAGTCTTTTTAACTCAATGGTATTATCGTTTCTGATAATGTTTGAGATATCTAAAAGTAAAAAAATAAATAAAAAGTATATTTATTAATTCATAATACGTTTCACGATATTTAAATATACAAAAATTAATATTCGAGAAAATATTATTATATAAAAAATATATAGCTATAATATACGTTTTAAAACACGAGACATGTTTAGATTGTTTATATTTTGCAAGAAAGATTAAAATATTTTACAAGCTTAAAAAGAATGAAAAAAGGATGTTAACATATTAAGCATTCACAAATAATTTATAAAACACAATTATAAATAAAAAACGTAAGTATTGGGTTGTGAATAAATAAATGAAGTCATCATGAAACAAAAGTGTAGAAATAATTGTTTTTTAAAAGAAATATATTTTTTAAACTAAAGAATTAAATAAAAATTTCAAACATTTAAAAAGATTTAAAATTAAAGTTTCACAACAAAACTGTTTATGACGTCATCATGTATAGGATAATTTGCATTAGGAGACAGTTTATGATAAACTTAAAAACACAAATATATGACGTCAGCGTTTTTTCCAATTGATATATTTGTCAACAACAAAAAGAATAAATTCAAAAATTTTAAAAATATTAGCTACCAAACGTAAATTCTTACCGGAGAAATTGTTCGCTTAATATAATTCCAATATAATCCCAAAAAATTATGATTATTTAAAGCATTATTTTTTTTAAGAGAAGTATACTTATTTAAAATTTTATCATGTCTTGATGTGTTGTTGTCGTGCAAGATTTATTGAATGAATAACTGTGTGTTATTTTTAAGTCGTTTTCATCGAATCTTTAGGCACACTTCGTAGCTAGGTATTCGAAATGAATCGTTACGTTTTTGAGACATCCCGTGCATTATTTTTAAGTGTTATATTTAGCTCTAAAAATATGCATGTTTAAAGATAAAGGAACTAACATTTGCGAATATATAATTTGCATTGACTGACTGAGAAAACGTTATTTTTTCTAATTCAGTAGCTAAAGTTATTGTTTTGTATCTTGCTTTTTCGATCACAGAAAATGAGCGTGTTTGTTATTTAACACTTTTTCTTTACAAGAACAATGAAATTTGACTTCAACCTGAAGTGTTCTTAATTTTTTAATATGTTTAGCGTCAATTATTCTTGTTTTATTCCTGTACTTTGAACATTTTTCATTTATTCCACAGCACAAATTTTACGGAATCTCAACATTGATTTCTGCCTTTTTATTTTTTTTCCATGTTATTATTTATTTTTTATTTTTCACCCATTCACCAGCTTTATTGTTCTTACACATTGAAATTTTTACTTGTATCAACTGGGCGGAAGCCCAATTTGATCGCATGCTTACTGAATTTTCGGACATATAAAAGAAGTTCAAAATACGGTTCGTATGTACTTATTATGGCCGCGATTTCTATAACATGAATCAACCTGAACCCGCACGACCCGGCGTTATTCTTGCGACTGGTGGGAATAAGAGCCGGCTGGGGCCTCTGTTTAAAAGGCCATTAAAACTGTATGATGACGCATAATAGGGAAAATCGTAACGGAAGAATTACGAAAATTAGTGACCGACTTAGCACTGCGCTTTTGAGCATAGAATCTATGTTTGTAAGAAACTTTCAAACTACTGAAATCCTTAACCTGAGTCTTCTTTTTTTAAAATGGAAAGGAGTGTGTAAGGTTAAAATAGAATAGAATATGCGTACTTGTGAATCCTAGAAAAACCACATAAATTCATAGTAGCACTGTGTTTAATTACTTTACTCTTTTTTCATAAGCATATCCAGTTTTCACAAGGGCTTAAGTTGATTATTCGAATTAGTTGATTGGTCAAATTCCATGAAACAAAGCAAATTTTGAAAAATTTAGGTTTTTACGGATGGACGTTAATTCATCGTTAATATAACGTTTTTGTGCCCACTGGGTTAGTCCATAGTTAACTATGATCAGTCAAATTAGTTGATTGGATGAAACAAAACGTATTTGTGTCCTTTCAAATTGCGTATGATTTTAATTAGCAAATTTTGAAATATTTTAATTTTTTACATGGCGGCCGAAGGGCGATTTTTAATGCCTGGTTCAGACTGACTTGCGTTGCGCTTGCGGCAGTGGAGTACGCACGCGCACTTGTTCAAGTTTTATAAGTGGCGCAAGAATGCCGCAAGCCGTTCACATTGGCACAAGATGAATGTAAAATAAAAATAAATTGTTTTAATATTTGTGTATCTTTTTTTAAATAAAAATGATGTAGAAATATTCTTACAGAAGTTGCTCATCTAAATAGCCACCGTTTAAATACTAAGAACTTTTGTTTGGGCCACGCTGTATGCAGCAAGCTATGATATCTTTACTAGGCTTCACAACATATCAAAAGAATTCAGGAATCTCGTTAAAATATTATCACACATTAAATCATTGAAATTTAAAGGGTTACCGTGGTTTTGTAGATTTGCTTCGATAGAAACATCTTTCCAAGCAAGTTTCTTTTTATTTCTGTCTTTAAAATACTTATCCTGCTTATCATATAAAACAGGATATTTTCTCACAGCCTCAGCAAGTTTTTGTTCGTTTTCTGTTGACATCGTTATACTCTCCAAGTGAAAATGAAAAAAAAATCTTCCAGCCCTTTAAATTTCTTTCGTCATACTTGCGCACGTTGCGCTCGTGTTCACATTTTGAAATAGTGCTGCAAGAGTGCCGAAAGATTGACGCAACGACGCAAGATATCAAAAAGTTTTGGTATCCTTGCGCTCTTGCGTCAATCTTGCGGCACTCTTGAGGCGCTATTTTCAAAACTGTTTACATTGTGCGCAACACTGCGCAACCGCAACGCAGTCGGAACGCAATCGCAAGTCAGTCTGAACCAGGCTTAACCCTATTTGGTCCTGGGTTTTTCAAACATATTATGACCGGGGGACGGAATCCCCCTCTCCCCCCTCAATAACTTTTCATAGGCTTGTCCAAATTCAATCAAAGTTAGCACACTTATAGTACGTTACAAAAGGAACAAAATGGCAGCAATAAATATTTGCTTGCGTCAGCACATTTTCTGTGACGTCATCAAAAGCTTGAAATTTGTTTTTTCTGATTTTCGGGTGAAATCCGAAAAAATCGGGAAATCGGATTAATCACGTTTCCAAGACATGCAAACTGATTCTTCTTGATGAAGCAAAGTTGTGTTGTAAGTTCGAAGTTCTAACGATAATCCTAAAAAGAGTTATTTTATTCGGAGGAACTTTCGCGAGAGAAACTTTCGGCCTTTTTCGCGAAACTCTGTCTCGCGAAACTTTCAAAAATGGCCATTCGCGAAAGTTTATTCAGTACAAACTTTTTAAATTGCCGATTCGCGAAAGTTTATCCACTAAAATTTAAAAAAAATTTTCTGGTTTTAAAAGTTATTTCTTGAGTCGCCCTTACTTGGCTCGCAGAAACAACTTCATTTCTGTACGCTTTAAATGTATTGAATTTTCTATTGTTTTTAATTTCAAAAGAATCAGTGCGTGAGGTGCTCGACCGAGTCTTTTTCGCAAAAAAATGATCAAATTCCATATTCTCCTTTAATAGGGGCTAACTTTTTTCTATTGAAATCTGAATATAACACGCTGCAGGCACGTGAAATTTGTATGAAAAATGTCCCTAATATAAGTCGGTAAACATTGCTGTTAAAAACTTCAACAATACGTTTGAAAAAAAGCGTTTAACCGTGATATTAACCTATTTTTACAGGCTTGAGTCTACCACTTTGATCATGAAAAACAATATAGATAGATATGCGCCGGACGAGTGCCGACAAAATGTGTGCTGGATTAATGTTTATTCTAACTAAAGAAATAACTTCTTATAACAGAACGTCGTTTTAAAACGAGATATAAACCTTTTCTTTTTGTTTACAAAAGTGTCGAGCATGTGCTTCTTCGCTAATTATTGCGCCCCGCCGAAGGGGCGCACATTTAGTGGACCGCGGGTATATAGTGTTTGTGTTGGTGTATGGCAGAAAATTTTTTTCCACTCTCTACTTCGCGGGGGACTTCTACTCGATCTTCCAACCCGGCTCTGATATAACACAACCTATGTGTTAGGTACCACCAAGACAAAAAAAACACTCATCGAGCAAATCTTTTTTTGTCTCGGTGTCCTTGTTGTCTCTAAAGATTTGAATGCGATAAAAAATGTTAATCGAGATTCTTTTGTTATGCTAATATGGAGCTTTGTAATATGATGCTTCGTTTGCCTCGTTTAATGTGCTTAAATGTCGCTGCAGCCCACGTGAATTTATCTTCAAGAATAGATTTGTTTTTGTCTGAACCACGTTGTTGCTAAACCTGTTAACGGTAAGTAAGTGGAAGGATTACTTATGCCTTATATGAAATTAAACTTAGGACGGTTCCTGGCGTTGATCCAAAGGCCGCAATTTAGGTATGCATCGAAATTTATAACTGGAAAGTTTTCTTGTGCCGTTGATACATTTTTTGAACTTTTTATTAATGCTGTGTATGTCAATACTTGCCTTCTTGTGAAGAAGGATGTTACATGTTAAGGTTGTTATCTGATGTTAAGGTACATTATGATGTCAATTATCTCTAAAGATTTCGTCTATATACGGCCATGACTAAAACTGCTTACATTGTGTTGGTCTTGCCTTCCTGATCTGGCTTGTCGTAGTAGCTTTACTGATGTAGCTAGGGAGCTAAATACTATTTTTAAATTCCTCTAAAATTACTTTTACTAGCTATATATCAAGCTAGCCAGCTAGCTAGCTACACAAAATAGTGCTTTAATTACCTTTAAAAAACCTTTGTCCTGCTTTGCATAATTTTATCAACAAGGGTGCTGATAAGTAGCCAGGAGACCCAGCGTAATTTTTCTACCACCGGGAAATCGGAGTAGTTAAGGTGGGAAAAATTACGCTGGGTCTCAAACGATTTTTCTGCGGCCAAAATCTGGCCGCGCTTTTTGATTGGCTAATTCTATTTTTCTTTGCTCACGTGGTCCATGTTGGGGAAAGCCCTTTTCATCCGAATATTCCAGCGAGTGGTTTCACTGACCCTAACAAACATTAGTAAACTATAAAGTTTTTACCAGAGTAAGATGTGGCCAAGTTTGGTAAACAACTCACAGATACATTAAAATGGCCTCCGAAGCGATTAGTCACATTGTCCAATTTAAACTCGGGGTTTCCGCTGATTCATTCGTTCACGTCTAAGCTTTTGTTTGTGAGAAACTCATTTTATCAACTCGAAGAAGAAAGCTTAGTTAACTAGGCTAGCTGATAAGCCGCATACGCTGTAAAAAAAGTTAGGGCGAGTCCGGCGTTTCGAAAAAATTCAAGTATTGGCTCGAAAAAACTTGCATAGCCCAAAAGATGCCCGAAAAAAACGCCTTCTTCCAACTGTCGTCCGCATTGTATGTTACAAGGAATTGCATTTCGTGAATGCTCCGGGTGAGTTAGGGAGAGTTCGGGAAAGTGCGTGCAGTTTCAGAGGACAATCAATAATTTCATTCAAAAGGCCACCAAACTCACCCTTTTATATGCGGGCGTTTGCAGCTTATCGGCACCCTCTTTTTATCATGAGGGGCTGGATACCCGACTCCTGTTCTTTTGAGAAAAATGGGGCTAAAATAACTTCCGAAGGAACCTTTGTGATGCTATTGCTATCAGGTAAAAAGATATTCGTCACAGGATTTTTTATATCTTCTGCAGAAAAGTTGTCGAAGCCTGACAAAAATTTATTGTTGCTTGCACTGAACAGTCAAGGTGAACTAATAATTAGCCAATGACATGATAGTTAGCCGTTGCAGTATAACTATACGCTACCCACAGTATAATTGTTGTTACAGGCTTCTTTGTGTTTTTCAGTTTTCATGTTTTTTCTTGAAATCAGAATAGTGTCTTGTTAAATAACATGACATACTGCTACAGTAACACTATTATCTTCTTCGCACAAGCGTTTCTTGATCCTATTTTTGGTTTTAATTGAAGTACAACTTCATGTGGATCTATATAAATATAGATGGCTATGGGGAGATCGATAACGAAGAAATGTGTGGAAATTTAAGTCAAAAAAATTTATATCGTATAATTAGCTGTATGAGCAGCTAATTATACTGTACGTACCCTATATATAATTATTCTGCATCGGCTAACCATTCTGTTACTGGCTAATTATCAGTTCTCCTTGAGTGCCTAATAGCCAGATATTTTGTTGAAAAAAATGGACCCTAATTTGCTTGAAAAACTTTCTTGACCTTACCTAAAGTATCACAATATATTTTTCTAAGATTTCTTAGAAAAGACTTGATTTTAAAAATCTCATGAAAAGACCATCAATTTATTAAATTTGACAAATTTATTAATTGTGCGTTTACCCTTTTTTGTTTCAACTTGTTGAATTCAATTCGAAATTTTAAAAGTTCAACTTTTTGAATTTGTCAAACAAAACAATGACCAATAAATTTCCTCAAAATCAAAAAAGGATAATAAACGATCAAATTTTTTCAATTCAATAAATCGATTTCGGCAAAATAAATCCTGTATTGTCCACAGGTTTGAAAATCATGTATCGCCTGCTTAAAATGTTACTTGTTTAACAATGATATCGAAAGCCAGCTTGACTAAATTTATATACATATATTGATATAATATACCTTGTGCCATCACGTGGCATTGATTTGTATCTTTTTAATAAATTCTCACTTCAAATCAAAAAGGGAGACAATAATTACACAACCTGGTATTAATTCAGTTCCTGGTAAAATTGTATTCTTGTTTCTTATTTTTAAATGTACTTTCTTTTTCAGATCAACTGTTATCAAACCATGCACCATCAGCATTTTCGAAAAATCTTCAACGAGAGAGTAAATTTTAAAGGATTTTATTGGTAAATTATTGAGTAATAATTCATTGAACTTGTTCAGAAGTTGTTATGTTCGAATCGTCAAGTTCATACATAACAATCTGTATCCTAGAATTTCAAGAATTTTTCAGATCAGTTATAAAAAATATCCAGTTAAAGTTTTTAGAATATATACTATATATATGTAAAAAAAATATTTCTTAATTTTTATTTATTACGTTGTATTTTAGGTTAGTGACAATAATAATTGAGAATTAGGATACTTATGATTTGTTTACCCATTGTTCTCCGTTTTCAAAGTCTATACTTCAAATTTCAGAATCTTCCAGGCTAATGACGAAATCTTCAAGCCGCAGGGCTTCTTATTTATAATTTTTCCCCTGGGCAATAAGCTTATCCACAAGTCTCTATTCGATTCCGTTCTGCATTTCTGTTATCATACCCGTTATCACGCAGTTACATGAAACATCCACCATTTTCCATTTTAAATTTCGATCCCGTTCTAAATTCGTATTTTTTAAATCGTTATTAGCAATTTGGGGCGCATTAGTGGTAACTATGGCTAGTTTTAACATAAGAACAAAAGAAATTTTACCGATTTCAATATGGCTTCTTGTTTTGAAATATTATCAAATTCATCATCAAATTATCTAATTGTTTTTATAACCAATCATAGTTGCGAATTGTTATTCACGAATAATTTAGTCACACAACCGCCAAAATTTCAAATTAAGTTTCTATACAGACACCTGCTAGAACCTCACGCAGTGTTTCAATAGAATTAAAAGAGTTGTTTCTCCTTCCGTATTCTTTCCTCCAACCTCTGCTGATAAAAAAAGAGACAACTGGCGCTGTGAACGAGATTGGAATAAACTTAGAAATAAACAAAAGCGATGATGTTTCAAATGTATGTATGGTTTATAACCGAGTTACTGGCGAAGAAGACGATGACGACGATGCGTGGAAGCCGGAAGAAGACGAGCCTAGAAATGTGTTTGATCTGTTTTTGTGATTTTGACGATGAACCCAATTTGTAAATAGAAGTTTTTACATACCATTAGAAAGAAAATTACATCGTTAAAAAACACTTTTCTATCCTAAGGAATATAGGCTACTTTTTTTATAAGAACATAAAAATTACGAATAGCGAAAGTTTGTCCGGCCAAAACTTTCCAATTTCAGATTTCGCGAAATTTATCTCGCGAAAATTTTTTAATTTGTAGATTCGCGAAAATTTATCCAAAAAATTTCGCGAGTTTTTGGATAAATTTTCGCGAATCTACAAATTAAAAAATTTTCGCGAGATAAATTTCGCGAAATCTGAAATTGGATTTTTGGATCTCTTGCGAAAGTTTCTCCGAATAAAGTATTATATTTTCCCCATTATAAGGGTTTCATAGAGATTTTTAGGGGTAGTTTCGAGTAATAGCCAATATGAAAGCCTATGAACGGTATGGGACCTAAAAATTTGTCATGCAGGTGTCTAGTAGATAAATATTGAAACTCGGTAAGTATCGTAGCCATGCAACGTAGCATTAAGTAGTTATTAAAAAAAAACCGTTAGGAGGGCGGCGGAAACCGCCCCCGCCCCCCGGACCGAATAGGGTTAAAGTAGGCGTAATTTGCGCCGGCTTGAATCCGGCCGACGGTAAATTTGGCTCGGTGTTATAAGGGCCGATAACGCACATCGAGATTTTTCGTCAACAAAAACCCTCCCTCGTTCTTAAAGGAAAAGTAACAAAATATATGTTACTACAAATATGTTATTTTATAAATAAAACATTCTTACATATCACGGAAACATAGCATAAAAAAATTTATTTTTTTCATTTTTTTTGTCCAAATTTTATGTCGTCGCCATTATCGAACAAAAACAACTTATTCCGTACATATTTTGTTGATTTATGACGTCACACGGCGTGCATAGCTCAATAGGATTTGTAAGACGATGGATGAAGTTTCAGTCACTTCTTCGTCTTCTCACAGTGATTTAAATTTATCGAAATTTATCGAGTAGAAAAACAACCTCAAAAAAATAAATTCAAAGAATTTGACATACAAAAAAGATAAAGAAATAAAAACGTTGAGACTGTTTTTATTTTGCATTGCTTTTACAAAATCACTTCCCGTGTACACTTCAAAATTAAAGCACCTGTCGTCTTTGAAAATGTTTTAATACAAAAAATAACACAGGTAAAATTTCATAATAAATTCGAATACACATAATTAATTATATATTTCAACTGATAAACTCATGTCCAAAACTATATTTATGACAGTGAAACATTATTATATTTACGAAAAATATTTATTTCGAAACATGTTGTCCTAGCTTGTTTGGAAGTAGTGATGCAGTGGTCAAAGATAAACAAAATATTAAAATTTCATTTTTCTATTCAGAAACCTCTTTATCTGACCAAGGCCGTTCAATTTTAAAGCTGGCTATCCAAGTTAACTCTTTTTTTGAGCAAAGATAAGTTGAACATAAATGTTGCTATTTAGCAATTCGTAGAGAATTGCAGCTGAACCGCGTGCTCCCCAAGTATGGTACAGAAAAATAATCCTTAATAACACCAACTTTTACACTTAAATAGATAGATAGATGTACATATTTTACATGGACACGTGCGTTACCATGGACACATGCGTTACCATGGACACGTGCGTTACCATGGACACATGCTCGACAATCTGGATTTATTGTTACACTTCCCTGTTATATGTCATATGTTATTTTTCTCTTTTAGTACTAGTCAAATAAGCTTTCTCTAAGTTCGATACTTTATTTTTCCGTTTTTATATGGTAAAAAATATCACGCTAGGTCTCGCAGCTATTCTGTTGTTTGTCAAATATTGTTGCCTATATTTTAAATTTCGAGTTGTTCTTCTAAACAACAAGTGCTGGCTTTCCGTTGCTTGTTTGGCATGATCTTGAGTTTAAAATTATAAAACTCGGCCTTAAGTTTTCTTCCATTTAAAGTTGAGTATTCTCCGATTTCACGGTGTTAAGAGGATTCACGCTGGGTCTATCCTGGCTAAGAAATTCTCTGCTTTAGCCATTTCAGTTTTGTACCAAAGTCGTGACATAAATATTGTCATTCTTTTTTCTGTGTGATGGACGGAACACAAGTTTAATACAAAAATCTTAATAATTTGTAGGTTGATATTGAGAGGGTATAATCTGAACTCTACAAACATAAGAAAGTTAATGGATATTTGAAAAATTTATATTTTAAATTCATTAGGATATAAAAAGTGAAACATTTTGTCCTTGTCCACTAATCAGGGGAATATTAAGAACATATTGACAACGAACTGAACGTGAAATCTTTCATAGATTTATAGAAACATGTTAAATGAACCGAAAAAACTAAAATAACTGGACAACTAAAATAACGGTAAATATCGCTTCAAATGATGCAGCGTGATTCCTGAACAACAGTCGAAAAGTTGTAGTAGACTCTCTACACAGACTTCACGCTAATTAGTGGACAAATCTTATTAACAAACATATTTATTTTCAGCATAACCCAAGCAATTAGCAGATCAATCAATTTAAGAGCAAAAAAACCTGGCCAATTTTGGGACAAATTTTACAGCAAAAACTTGCAAATTTAAAATTAGGTTTATTTCCGTGTGAAAAAACATTCGCAAAAGGTCAAAATTCAAGAAATTATTTTTGTTAGTGAATCGCATCTGTGGTGTGTACCATAATCAAGAGTCTGCAGCCATTATTGTTTTACCGAATGGAGACATGCATAAGAAATGTTGGTAGTACACAAAAAGGAGACAACACCAAATGTAGTTTTAATTAAAGAAGAAATAAATTACTAATTTGAGAGTTCTGCGTGTTAGGATTGATTTTTGATAAACAAATGACTTTTGAAAAAGATTCATGACTTTGCGTTTTGCTAATATAAAATTTTAAAAGGCATAAACTTTGGCAAAAATTAACGGAAACGCAAAAGTTTCTTCTCTTAAAGGAGAGGTGAATCGCGAACGGCTAGGTTGCTGAATAAAAGTTCATGATGACAGTGTTGATTTTAAAGACCAGACCGACTGGCTTGGTCTCCTCAATAATAAATCAACTTAGATGTTAACGTCATCGTCATAAGAAAAAAAGTACTGAAAAAATACTTGTTCGATATTTGACATTAAATATTCAAGTTATAAAAATTTGATGCTTTTCACATAAAAACGGTAAATTTTCACCGAAACTTTGCAGAACGACATCACACTAGACCCAAATAAAGATGAAGCCACCATATTGCCCGATCGATCTGTTGTTGAATTATTTTCGGTCTGTATATTTATTCCAATTTGGTGATATCCCATCATAACAAATTTCATCGTTTGAAGCTAGTAGTATGTTGTGGAAAAGAAACTCAAAACATGAAAAAAAATTTGTTGTTGGTCATGACAGATAAGTTGGGAGAAGTTCAAACGAAGGTTATATATTGCTGTTACTGTTATAGTACGTAAAATATTCTTGATTATCTTAAGTCAAAGAAGTTATTTTTATGTTTAGTGGTAAGTGCGTCTAAAACCTATTTATTTTGACCCCCATGCAGCCATGGAATTTCTGTAAAATTATTGGTAGGAAGCTATATGGATACTTAGTCGTGAAATATAGTTATTTATTTGTTATTATAGTACTTACCTTAGTAGATTTTAGGATTCAGAAATCTACTTTTTATTCTCGCTTAAAATTTATTTTTAGGCTGCCGCAAAATAGTTTTTTGTTCGCCTCTCCTTTAAAGTAGTCGACACGTTTTTTACTCCCAGAGTTAAAATGTTAGTGTTGGCAACATCCCAGTTGCGACTTTCTTATCGAAAAATTGGTAACAAAAATAACGTGTATTGCGAATTCTCATCTCCACTTATTATTTTTATTCTGGTCAATGTATTCAACAACTTAAGCACTTCCCGCGCTACTGAAACAGCTCGGCATTCGTCTCGAGAACATCCAAGCGGATAAAGAACCGTCCAGCAAGTATTGCTTTTTTAGTTATTTTTTTATTATTCAATCTCAGTTGGTTATTTTCTTGCTACTCACAACTTTCCCTTCAAAGACATTCTCAAATTACGTAACCTTAAAGTACAAGAAGTCATTGACACAAAATTACGTAACCTTAAAGTACAAGAAGTCATTGACACAAAATTACGTAACCTTAAAGTACAAGAAGTCATTGACACAAAATTACGTAACCTTAAAGTACAAGAAGTCATTGACACAAAATTACGTAACCTTAAAGTACAAGAAGTCATTGACACAAAATTACGTAACCTTAAAGTACAAGAAGTCATTGACACAAAATTACGTAACCTTAAAGTACAAGAAGTCATTGACACAAAATTACGTAACCTTAAAGTACAAGAAGTCATTGACACAAAATTACGTAACCTTAAAGTACAAGAAGTCATTGACACAAAATTACGTAATCTTAAAGTACAAGAAGTCATTGACACAAAATTACGTAACCTTAAAGTACAAGAAGTCATTGACACAAAATTACGCAACCTTAAAGTACAAGAAGTCATTGACACAAAATTACGTAACCTTAAAGTACAAGAAGTCATTGACACAAAATTACGTAACCTTAAAGTACAAGAAGTCATTGACACAAAATTACGCAACCTTAAAGTACAAGAAGTCATTGACACAAAATTACGTAACCTTAAAGTACAAGAAGTCATTGACACAAAATTACGTAACCTTAAAGTACAAGAAGTCATTGACACAAAATTACGTAACCTTAAAGTACAAGAAGTCATTGACACAAAATTACGTAACCTTAAAGTACAAGAAGTCATTGACACAAAATTACGTAACCTTAAAGTACAAGAAGTCATTGACACAAAATTACGTAACCTTAAAGTACAAGAAGTCATTGACACAAAATTACGTAACCTTAAAGTACAAGAAGTCATTGACACAAAATTACGTAACCTTAAAGTACAAGAAGTCATTGACACAAAATTACGTAACCTTAAAGTACAAGAAGTCATTGACACAAAATTACGTAACCTTAAAGTACAAGAAGTCATTGACACAAAATTACGTAACCTTAAAGTACAAGAAGTCATTGACACAAAATTACGTAACCTTAAAGTACAAGAAGTCATTGACACAAAATTACGTAACCTTAAAGTACAAGAAGTCATTGACACAAAATTACGTAACCTTAAAGTACAAGAAGTCATTGACACAAAATTACGTAACCTTAAAGTACAAGAAGTCATTGACACAAAAATTACGTAACCTTAAAGTACAAGAAGTCATTGACACAAAAATTACGTAACCTTAAAGTACAAGAAGTCATTGACACAAAATTACGTAACCTTAAAGTACAAGAAGTCATTGACACAAAAATTACGTAATCTTAAAGTACAAGAAGTCATTGACACAAAATTACGCAACCTTAAAGTACAAGAAGTCATTGACACAAAAATTACGTAACCTTAAAGTACAAGAAGTCATTGACACAAAAATTACGTAACCTTAAAGTACAAGAAGTCATTGACACAAAATTACGTAACCTTAAAGTACAAGAAGTCATTGACACAAAATTACGTAACCTTAAAGTACAAGAAGTCATTGACACAAAATTACGTAACCTTAAAGTACAAGAAGTCATTGACACAAAAATTACGTAATCTTAAAGTACAAGAAGTCATTGACACAAAATTACGCAACCTTAAAGTACAAGAAGTCATTGACACAAAAATTACGTAACCTTAAAGTACAAGAAGTCATTGACACAAAAATTACGTAACCTTAAAGTACAAGAAGTCATTGACACAAAATTACGTAACCTTAAAGTACAAGAAGTCATTGACACAAAATTACGCAACCTTAAAGTACAAGAAGTCATTGACACAAAAATTACGTAACCTTAAAGTACAAGAAGTCATTGACACAAAAATTACGTAACCTTAAAGTACAAGAAGTCATTGACACAAAAATTACGTAACCTTAAAGTACAAGAAGTCATTGACACAAAATTACGTAACCTTAAAGTACAAGAAGTCATTGACACAAAATTACGCAACCTTAAAGTACAAGAAGTCATTGACACAAAATTACGTAACCTTAAAGTACAAGAAGTCATTGACACAAAATTACGCAACCTTAAAGTACAAGAAGTCATTGACACAAAAATTACGTAACCTTAAAGTACAAGAAGTCATTGACACAAAAATTACGTAACCTTAAAGTACAAGAAGTCATTGACACAAAATTACGTAACCTTAAAGTACAAGAAGTCATTGACACAAAATTACGTAACCTTAAAGTACAAGAAGTCATTGACACAAAATTACGCAACCTTAAAGTACAAGAAGTCATTGACACAAAAATTACGTAACCTTAAAGTACAAGAAGTCATTGACACAAAAATTACGTAACCTTAAAGTACAAGAAGTCATTGACACAAAATTACGTAACCTTAAAGTACAAGAAGTCATTGACACAAAATTACGCAACCTTAAAGTACAAGAAGTCATTGACACAAAATTACGTAACCTTAAAGTACAAGAAGTCATTGACACAAAATTACGTAACCTTAAAGTACAAGAAGTCATTGACACAAAATTACGTAACCTTAAAGTACAAGAAGTCATTGACACAAAATTACGTAACCTTAAAGTACAAGAAGTCATTGACACAAAATTACGTAACCTTAAAGTACAAGAAGTCATTGACACAAAATTACGTAACCTTAAAGTACAAGAAGTCATTGACACAAAATTACGTAACCTTAAAGTACAAGAAGTCATTGACACAAAATTACGTAACCTTAAAGTACAAGAAGTCATTGACACAAAATTACGTAACCTTAAAGTACAAGAAGTCATTGACACAAAATTACGTAACCTTAAAGTACAAGAAGTCATTGACACAAAAATTACGGAAAACGTGATAAATCCTTACCTCTGAAAACATCTGATAAATTCTTTTCATGACTAAAAATATATAAAATAAATTAATTAATAAGTAGCCTCTTCATGTAATGTTATTAGTATTTTGAGATACAGTAACCCCATCTTCATACGACCACCACATAATTAAATATTTGTAGCGTTTCAAAAGTTCCTTTAATAGTCCGCTGTTGCCACAAAAACCATCGCAACAGGGAGTTAGCCGGAATTGGAATGGTTTTTGTTCTGTCTGGGAGTTTACTATAATCGTCGTTGAAATTTGTTGAAAGTTATTACTTACTGAAAATATCGGATTATTGCCGTATCTGATTTATCTGATTTATCCAAATTACTAACAGCAGTCACCGAAAATATATAGCTGCAGTAAAGTTTCAAATTCTTTATTGTTCGGTGTGATTGACGAATACGACATAATTCATACCAGTCACTGGTAGTTTCTTTTGCACGTACAATATAAGTAAAACCTTCAGCTTTCCAAGCTAACGAACATTCCTTTTCACTCTTGTATAAACAGTTCAAATTTTTAACTGAATCGGTAGTTTGAAGCCTATAAAATAAGTGGGACAAATCTAGTTATATTATTGTTTAAACCGTTTCTTCTTCTTTTTTTTTTTTGTCCACTACGTTAACCAGAGCAATATTCTGAAGCAGTGTAGACAATAAAACAAAAAAAAATAAAAATCCAACATTCATTCTGTGCTGTCTCAAGTCCGTTTTCTCATAAACATGAAATTTAAGACAGATGAATGTATTAATTGAAGGGTTCCTACAAAAACTGAGCGAAAACGAGTTTTCGTCAATGAATTATGAACAGGGAATAGCTAGATATTATTATTAAACTAAATATTATTAAACATTATTACACTAAAATCTTTCCCTAACTGTGTGAAGTATGTTTCCTCATAATAATTTCAGCACGAATCACCTTAAAATTTGTGTTTTGAAGGCTCCAACAAATAGAAAAAAATAAAGGTTAGATGTCGATTTAAAATGAGAATTAATTTTCAAACATATTTTCTGTCTTAGTTGTTACATTATTCCGGACGCATTACAGCTTTAGTCACTTCTTTAAAATCTCTTTTAAAAATACTAGAAATAAGCAGATTGTCTTCAACTACCACACTACCACGCCACCAGAAAGATGGGGCCTGGTTTCTTTTTTTTTCTCGTTATCTTAAACATGATTCCTGCCCCATATTTGTGTTTGAAGTTCTTGCTAGCAAGTTTTAAATACAAACAAAAATTGCAACAATGAATCCACAATATTTTTAATTGTTTAAAGCGACCTAAATTCTTCTTATAGTTATAAAATGTTAAACCTAGCCTTTGGAAAACGAACGGGTAGTATAAAAAACATAAGACATTAGCTCTTTTGGTCAAAATAATTTGACATGAAAAATAGTGGATATCAATAAACGAGATCTAAGAACAAAGTAATATACTTACAGTTTAAATGCAGTTATATCAACGCCTTTATCATGCATTGATTCAACAACTGTCACTTCATTTCTTTTTAGATAATCCATATATTGTTCGTATTGCTTGGAACAGATGTTTATCTGGCAACTATCAGATATTAAGCCGGTATCTTTATCCATGGAAACACTGCTCCATTGTTCAAATTGAAGAAGGTTTTTTTTCTTAATATTATCGAATATCTGAGCAAAGCATTCTTCTCCCGACCACCATCTTTGAAGCCAATACGGTAACCATCTCTCACCAAATGTAGCGGCCTTACCAGCATCGATTCCAAGAATAATCAACTCTGAGTGACTTCTCGTCATACACTCAAGCGCTAAATGCTTAAGTATACGAGCAGCTGGATCAATACACATCACAACTTGATCAGCTTCTTTACCACGACAGCCAGCGTAGTTTGTCAACGTGCATTGACTCTGGAAAGGATAAGCGACATGCACTCCATTTTTATCTTTTGGTTGCCATTTGGAATATTCGATGAATTCGATGAAATCAACGTTAAGAAGTATAAGGACATTTTTCATCACAAAATAATGTAAGTATTCGTTGCACAGAACAAGTCTTGTGGTACTCAAAGAAAATGAATTTTCAAGTATGATGGCTAACTTTGAAATTAAATCATGCAACAATTTTTGTTCTAGTTGTGAAGAATGTTTTATGTTTGATTGATTTTGATTTAAAAATGTAACATATGTTGGAATATTCCCTGTTATGTTGTGACCAATACGGCTGGTTTCAGGATAGTTAAATTGAGTTACTGTTTTCTTAGACTTGTCCAGTGGAAGTTGAGATAGGCTGGCCGCAACAACATCTAAATCAATTGGTGTTTCAATCGATGATTTATTATCTGCATCAGCACTAGGTTTTATTGATGCCATTTCTGCTTCTTTAACGCGAGATTCAGTTCCACCAGATAAGCTTTCAGGTATGTTCAGTTCACTTGATTCTTGGGTCGTTGTTGCTTTTTCATTTCTACTTGGATTTCTTTGAATTGGGTGAGTTTCTGGTGTTTTCGATTTCCTAAAGTTTGGCTGCTTTGGTTGATATATTATAGTGCTCTCTTTGCATAACATATCTTCAATAGCTTTGGTAAGTTTGAAAATATTTTCTGTCGTTCTCATGCATTTGGTTAGCCTAAAAATCTTGATATCTGTTTTGTCATATCGATAGTTTTCGTGAGGCTCTTCATTTCCTTTGTAGACAAAAGTTCGTCTTTTACTAAGTGAATGGGGCAATATGGTGACAAATGAATCTGTCAATTCCCTTCTCGTCAGTGTTTCTCTCAAATCTTCTGCTGCTGTAAGGTTAAGCTGCTCACCATTAAATTCATCAACAATTAGATGAATTACTGTTTCTTCATACTTTCGAAGTAACTCAGTAATGAGAAGTGCTAACGAAGGTACACTTGTAAGATTTAAATATCCACACATTTCATTAATGCTAAATACATGGATTTTTACTAAATCATTTGCTGTAATGGTTTGAACAAATGTTCTTACGTCATTGACTAACATACTATTTATTTCCCAGCAGATATAAAATATTACAGTTGCTTTGTCAGCAAATTCAACAAGATCTTTAATCTGATAAAGTGCTATTAATGATTTACCAGATCCAAAATTACCAAATATGATTTTCTTCTTTTCATTGCTGTACAATATTTGCAGCTGCTCAGTATTCAGCATCAGCGATTGAATTTGTTGGACTGGTTTAGCTGTTATCGCTGGTACGTGACTTCTAATCGTTTTTCTAGTCGCAAGAAAACCAAATATGTTGCTTAATACTTTCATAAATGTTGAATTGCTTCCATCACTCTTTTTGGCGTCTTGACAAAGTGTTAGTAAAATTTTGTTCAACCAACCTTTTAAGTTTTCTACATCTTTTAAGTCATTCTTGTATATGATCAGACATTTTCCACAGATTAAAGAGTTTTCACTATGGACAAGATTCGGTGCTGCAATAATGTTAAAGAAAAATTTTTGATGAAGTTTCAGTACCGTTTTGTTTAGAATAAGCAAAGATTTGATGTCATTTTCGCCAGCCATTATTTCGTCTTCCAGATCACATAAGCTTTTAGACTCTGTATATCTGATGTTGAAGAAAATTACAGGGTTAGGATAAATAACTAGTATTCTTTTCTGGTAATTTTCAAGATTTGACATTCTATCTTTCTTTAAAAATTCTAGATGATCCTCAGTATTATAATTTGTGATGACACCAACATTTTCTTTTTCCATTAAAGCGATTTTGAGTAGGTAAGCCAACTCAGATATCTTGTTTCCCTTTCTGTATGGTGGAAATTGTATGGCCTCTATTATGTGTTTTGCATCCTTTAAAGAAAAATACGTAAGGAGATATTTCCAACATAACTTATACCATTCCTCGCGTCTAATGATTGTTCTATGCTCTCCCCCGTTAGAAATATATTCTACACTGGCACTTGGTTCAGCGACATTTTGGATGTTTTGGATAAATTCTAAAATATCTGCATATCCATGCGTCACAATTTGGATATTTTCAGTTACATTGGTGTGAATATGAGGAGTATCTATAAAAAAATAAAGATACGAATGCTCAGTTTGTCTTTACATTTTCGGTCGGAAAAAACTATTCATTTGGACGATCCCTCATTTCATGGAAAAGATAACTTTTAAGCAATCTAATAATTTAAATATATTCTTACTGAAAAAACTTTAAGTAACGTTATCTTGCGTATTGAGTATTGTTCGTTTTTTACATTACATTTTGCAAGTTTGATATTAAAAACATTAGTGAATAAAAAATTTTAAAGTAAATTTTTATAACGCGCAATGTGCAAAATTTTGACTATGTATGTATATTGTTAAAAACACTAGATTTTGAGAATTTAACCAGTGTAAATATGCCGAAAGTTATGTCTGTTATATGTTGTTACATGAGTGATATGGGGCTTATGCAGAGATTGAGACATGTGTACTGGTCTCGAGCCACAGCTCAACTGAATATATTCCGTAAAGAAATACTATATATATACTAATCAAGACCCGCGAGATAATCGAGGCAAGTCCTGGATATAACAATAAGTTACTCCCATTTGCATCCAACAGCGATAATATTCAATATAGCATTGCAACGAATGACAAAAACAAAGTAAAAACCAGTACCTTCGATTGGTATAAAAATGTGTAATTTAGGATCAACCAGTGATATTTCCAACTTGTCAATAGGAATGTCATTCGTTTTGAAAATTTTTATCCTCATCCCAGTCTCAGACAATTCTTCTGTAATAAAATCCAGTCCTTCGTTTAGGTTTTTAATTTCTTCTTCTGAATGACTTTGAATTGTTATGTTAGGTATGGACAAGGCTAATGTCAAGATGATATTTTCTTTGAAGTCTTTGTGTGTGCGAGTCCTAGAATAAATATTTAATGGTATAACATTATTAAATAAATCAACACAAAAATGTAATAACACACACAGTAATTAAGTTTCTCTTATCGAGATTAAGATTCCTCAGTAATTTTTGCGAAGCAATTGAGCTTCCCGAGCACACCCCCCCCCCCTACCAAACCTCCGACGCCAAGTAAAAAAAAGAATTCATCAAAGATAGAGCAAAAGGAAAACAGTGACCGTAAAAAAAAGTGTGGTATATTTCACAGACTTGAAATTTGCTTTATTTCCTTGTATTTATATTAATTATAATACAAATAATTTCTCACTTATTTTGAAATGATGTTTTTAATGTTATTTTAAATGTATTTTAATAAAGAATAATAGTTTTAAAACTGTTTTTGTTGTTTAAAATAATCTAATGCTAGTCCCGTTTCTGATCGGCTTTACTCGTGTATTTTAGTATTTTTTGTTCCTTGAGATTTGAGTTGGACTGTAAAGCTCCTGTATCTTTTTCTGAAGAAAGATTGAAGTAATTTAAACAATTATAATGCGCCAAACCGTGTGTTATTTTATCTTTTTTTGCTTGTCTTCAGATCATGTGCAGATCAACAAGGTAATGTTTACTTACTTAAACATAAGGCTAGCTATATTTTGTGAGCTGCATGTGTATAGTTTTCAAATTTTGTTGTAGCTTGCTACATATACAGCTAAACGTATAAAACAGTTGAAGGTAATTTCTGGAATAAACATGGAGTAGATATATTATTACCTCCTGACTGCAGAAAAACCTGTTGACGCCTGTAGCTCTAGCTAGTAGGGCAGACATTACGAATGTCTGGTGTTAAGGGTCCAGCCGACCAACGCTGTTAGAGTCAGGTGCCTGACACTTTTTCATAACATTTTTTTGTTTAATGAAAAATATGACTCCTGCAGAAAATAGACACATAAAAAAGACATAAGCGAGTCAACAAATAAAATTTATTTAACAAATGTTAACAACTTTGTATTATGACTGAAGATGGCCGAAGTTACGGCCAAAAGCTTTCGTTAAATAATTTTTTATTTATTGAGTAAAAACATGTAAAAAATATCCAGTTTTGTTACTAAATCGCAATTAATGCATTTCGCTTTACAAGTAAGTCGTGCTTATGCCCTCCTGAGAAAAAGGTTTAAAACGATGTGCGAAACCGTAATTTAAACAGAGCTCCAAGGGAGCCAAAGCTGCACCTGTCCTTTAAAATTTGTGTGCGCTTTTAAAACTGTTTGGCACTTTGGAATTTTCTCAGTAATATTAGGCCAAGGAAAATTACATTACAGTTTCTCGTCCACTGCCCACGTGTTTGAGCATATGAAAATTTTGTTATTTTTAAAATTATGCAAAATTATATGTAAAAATTTCCATTTTATATACTACAAGCCATTCAACAGTCATTTTCATCAATTTCTTCACCTAGACACAGAATCCTCTTTTTATCCTCTTTTTATCCAACATGCTATTCTATAATGAAAGACGTCTTTCTGCATAGTTTTCAAAATGGTCTGATTGCAAAATACGCTTGACCTGGTTTGCCTTACCAAAGAAGTGAATTAAGTCCCAGGATAAAGTTGAGAACTTGTAATATTTTTGTATTTGTGTTAGTCTTATGGAGCTTTTAAAATTTTGTGTTGCACCTTGATTCAATGATTATGCAAGACATGTATAATTTCCCCTGCCTGATTGCATTGTTGGTTGGAAAAATAACATATAATATAATGACATTTTTCTGATTGATTGATTGTGTTTAGGACTAGAAACTGTGATTTAATTTCTCTTGGCCTTGCGTCAATCAAATCCTTTTAAAAAAAACACTTTTAGAATGATTTGACCGGATTCAGAAACTGTCAGCACCTATGTTAGTATGGTTGGAACTTTTCATTTAAAGATTAGTAAAATTGACTAATTTTTTATTTTTTACTTGCTGATGGACTGAGAAACCCTTTATTTGGCGCCTAAATGACTCTAACATCAGATATTTGTCATGTTCCCCTAGCCAAAATAAAAAATAAGATGATTTTGATTGTTTTAAATTTGTCAACTGGCCAAAAAAGTATGAGGGCAAGCTTGGGCAAAGTTTTAAATACAAAATTTGTACTTTCCAAATGAAAAACAGTACTTTCAATTCTGTTGTCTTGGCCACAAAAATTAGTGATCAATATTTTATGTGGTTAGCCTCATAATTCTAATAAATTTACCCTGTCAATTTTTTCCAGGAGGGACAACAAAGGCGGTTCTAGAGTGTTAAAAAGCTGAGCTACAGAAACCTTTTAAATTTCTGTTCAATAAGCAACAACTGTTATGTGGGATTGAACCCATATGAATATGAAGTGAACGCTCTACCAACTGAACTACCAATCCCCAAAAGAAGACAACCCTCAAGTAAACAGAGTTACAAAACTTTATTAATTATATATATCAAGTATATTGCATCTAATAAACACTTTTTGAGAACTCTGTTCCAATAAATGATATATATATATATATTTGTAGCTTAGAAATTTAGTTCTAAATATCATCCTCAAAGGCACTGGATTTTAATGTATTTAGAAACTTTACTATATAAAAATGTTTTCTTTTTAGATGGCGTACAATGAGATCGAGAGATGTTTTCTTTCAATACGTGAGATAAAAAAAAAGAAAGTGAAACCTCACAACGTCAAAAATTTGAAGCTGTTTTGTAAATCTTGATAAAGTTAATAAATTGTTTTTGTTTCTGTAGATTGTTTGTTTTTGTTTATTGTTTCCTGTGAGTTTTCGAAATTCATTATAGCAGATTCCGTGGCTTCAACAAATCGATTTTCATAACTAGGGCCGGTATTTTTACGTGAAAAAAGAACCACAAGCTGCTTCGTTCCTCTTCTCATCTTCGAAATCGTTAACGCGAAAGTCTCTATTATTATATGCGTCCCGAGTATTATCTTCTGGTTTAAAGAGCATACCTTACGACGCGCATCCCTTAATTCGTGACATTTTCGCACACACTTCGGGTTGTACAACTCAATGTATTGCATATCTTTCAGAATAAGGGTTTTAACTTTATAAAAGTATAACTTTGCATGGATTATTGCGCTAAAAGCTTCATCAATGTTGGATTTATGTCGGCCAACACTGACACTATTGTGATTATTATCAATCTTTACTTTTATAAGTATGTGGAAAGAAATTTCTCAGTAATCGTTTTTGTTTAGTTTCGCGCGATGTAATTTTCTCGCACTTTCTGAAAAGAAATATCCCGCACATGTTGAATTTTCGCCAAATCAAACTTTAGCGCAACGAGTTGTTGTTCCGCGGTGAGTTCACTTCACAACCCGTCCCAACAGTTCTTCTACGTCTATGATATTCAGTTTTGTTGTATTCCCAGATGTCAGATGCAGTAAGATGTTAGCACCTCGCCGTATTATATCAAAGAGAAACAAAAAGCACTAAGGACAACTACTGGCTGGTTTCAATTTTGCTTGCAACTTGCGTAATGCTTCGCAATCTTTTTTTAATTTCTAGTATAAATTGAACACATTTCACTAAGCAGCTAAAAGTCCATACGCATGCTGGGTCATCTTACCACAGAATCTTATGTATTTTAAATAAATGCATATTTGATTGGTGCCTAAGGTTCTGTAATCTAAAAATTTTGGTGCATTGAGACAATACTCATTAAATATTACATCTAGAAAAACTGTGGATTAGAGAGTCACGTGACAGAGCCATGTTCGTCTCACCGTTCTGATATAAAAAAGAGACAACAGACACTGGGAAGGAGGTTGTTGTTAACCATGTTAAAGTTAGGTACATTTACCCACTTGACAAGCCCTGCTATCAAACAATTTATATTTGAAAAAAAATTAAGTGAGCGCTATGAAGGATGCGAAGAAATTGTTTTTAATTTATCGGACGTTAGCATAATGTTCCTTATTATAAAGCAAAAGTGCATAAAGCATTTTTGCTGTGCTATGTCTGCACATGCACAAATAAGAAGGTCAAAAAGATGAGAAATGAAAACCAAGAAATTTTGCTGAGCAACTTCATTGGGTTTTTACAAAGTGGCGATATTTTTATGCAACTTTAATGAAATTGAGTTTATATAGAAATATTGGATGTAAAGTCCAACAACCAAATGTAACCTAAGCTTTAATCGCCTGGTAGGTTTGATAAATGTCGTACTTTGTTGTGTTAGCTAGCTCTTTTCTTTTTAAGGACAAGATACTGTAAAAATAAATTTTTGTGAACTTCTCTGATCAAATTAGCCAGGAATCCCCGCCATAATTTTTCTTGACACCAGGACATGGGAATATAAAAGGTGAGATAAAAAAGCCGTGTTATGGGTTCAGCAGTTATATAAAGAACAGGAACAAAAGGGAGAATTTTATGATTTGGTAGGAGAGGCTAAACTCTTGACCACAAATATTTTTCAAAAAGGTTAAAATGCTTCCTTACAAATGTGAGAAACATTTAAGGTTAGCTGGCCCAAGCCTAGTGAAAACATCTGGACGTGGTTCAATACAAGCATAATTGTTATTGTGATTAATTTTGCAATGACAATATCGGTTACCGTGTTAGTCGTCGCATGATTAAAATCAACAACGCGTATGTTTTTCATTTCTACGGTAAAACGTGTGCAACTGGTGCAACGAATGCAAAATGTATTTTTTTCTTTAACCAAACGAATGGACTCTTAGATGTGCCTCAACCAATATTGTTGCAAGGAACAGATGAACACTTCTCTTATGTGTGTGTAGGAGACGAAGCTTCCCCTCTTCGGGTTACTTTATTAAACCGTATGCAAGAGGTTACATACAACATTCTGAGTCAATTGCATATTATCGTATTTCACAGGCTTGAAAAATAGTTAAGAATACCTTTGGAACTGCTACAACAAGATTTTAAGTTTTTCGAAAAGCTATCTGTGCAAATGTGTCTGCTGTCAAAATAACTAAAGGTGCTATATCACTTCACAATTTTGTTATTGCAGGTAGAAATAATGACATGAGAAACCTGTACTGTCCACAAAATTTAATAGGCCAAGAGATTCAAGGTGGAATTGAACCAGGTGAATGGAGAAGTGGAAACTTTAGTAATGATTTGCAAGATATACTCAATACTGGCTCGAGCAATTATACAAGAGTCGCTAAAATAGTTAGAGATGATTTTCATGACTACCTTAACTCAATAGAAAGTTCAGTTCCTTGGCAACTAAGAACGGTCAGTAGCACAAAAGATTTATTTGATGCATAATGTTAAGCACATAATCAGACATTAACCTGATATATATATTGTATATATTATACATATTTGACAACGTATCCTATATAACAATACGCTTGTGTGAGTGACTATGTAAGTTCACGGTATTAAAATCATGGGTCACTTTCTTATGGCTCATGTATCGTGTCCAGAAAGCGTGGCGTTAATTTAATTTTGTAGATTTAATTTTGAGCTCTCCATTCCCCCAAAAATCAATATTGAATATTGAATATGCTTGACTGATGCTAACAGAAGTACAGCAAAAACCTGGAATACAAGAGAAAAGTAACATTGACTTTGGGGGGGGGGGGGGGGGGGGGGAGTGGAGGGGACAGTAAAGAGATTTCAACATCAAGCTGGATTTTTCTACAACTTATTCACAAGTATTTTTCCACGGTTGTAGCTATAGCTTAACTGCATGAGTAATCAACAAATCATTTTTCAACATTTGTTGTGTAAAATGATTTAAAATAATATTTTCAAACTATCGGCTGTTGTGGTTATAAAACTGTCGCACTCCCTCTCTTACTGACTGTCAATAATCTTGCATTTGTATCAAGCATTGATGGTTAACCTTAATACCTACAGTTTGTAATTAATATGAATTGAGAGAGCATAGAGCTTATCATAAATCTCCATATAGAGAAGTCTTTTTTTTAAAAAAAAGTTTTTATTCGAAAAAATAAAAATAAAATATAGTTTTTCTTATAAGAATGTCTGGATTTTAGCTGTAAACGTGCTTAATTTTTGTCAAAATCTCATTCTTAATGTTCTTAAAAACCAGGTATTTTGTTTTCTTACTTACATGAAATCTTGAAAATTAATCTTGAGAATTGTTCAAATTGTTTATTGTTTAACAGAAAATAATCTTCCATAGTGTCGATTTGTGAAAAAAAAATTCACATTATTTTTACTTATTAAAGTTAAAGTTCAACATGACAAACATTTTGTGGAAAAATTTTTACAGAAATTTCTTTCTTTCTACGCAGGACGTCAGTAACCATTTTGTGTTTTTTTCAAACAATAATTTTTAATTTTTAATTTTTGACCAAGCAAAATCACTGGAAAATTTCATTTCCCTAAAAAATACGAAGATGGTAACTCTCTGAATACAAAATTTAAGAATTACAGGATATCATCCCTTTTGTCAACCTTAATTTTTATAATTTTAAATAATTTTTTCACCAAATACAACCTACGATAGAGGCTTAAAATGTGACACAAATAAGCAAGAACATTCCAAGGAAAGTTTAAGTCCAACTTTCCCCACCAAGTCAAATTTGTATCATAATTCTGAAATCACAAATGTGTAAAATGCAAGTTATAAATACTTCAAAAACTACCCTCACTTGGAAAAAAAATAAACGAATAAGCATAAATGAAAGTCAAAGTGACAAGTGATTTTTAATTGAACGGATAAAAACAATCATTAAAAGAAAAGCAATACAAGAAATTCAATGGTATCATTTTTTACAATGTTAGTTGTGATAACGTTATTGTTACAAAATATTCTCATATCTCATATTCCCAAAGTGATAAACATTTATACCTATATTTGATCTTTTTAGCACGTTCAGCTGGAAGACTAATGATGAGGATTGTGTTTTTTAGAAAAAAGTCGCATTTCTATCCTATTTTATAAAAAAATAATTTCACCATTAAAAAGTTCACTTTTTTTTAAAAAGGAGTTGAAATTTTTTTGCAAAAAAACATAATTTTTTCCCCCAACTCACACCTCAAGCACTTTTTTTAAGAATGTACTCTGAAAAATGGGTCAGAAATTAAGAATATCCTAAGAATATGTCCAACCTCGATTGTTTATTCTAAATATAAAAAGAATTTGCCATAACTTATAGCAAGTTTTATTTTATTAAAGCATTATATATTTTCCGGCTATAACCATGCTAAGAATATATTAGGGACAATGAGGATAGTATTTGTCAAGAAAGTTAAGAACATTGAGGCTGAAACGAAAAAAACACTATCCTTATAAAATACATGGTGTACATTCTAGAGAAGAATTTTATAAATTGTAAAAAGTATTTTTTTTCCTTGTTACTGTTTTTAACGCTATGCGGGTGGGGGTGATTCAGTTTTGAAGTCGTTATAATAAACGTAAATATAAACAAACCTAAATCAATATTTACATCTGTTACGTTAAAATCGTTTGAAACATATTTGATTCTTAAATTCGAAAACGCTGCATTGTTATCACGCACGGCACGTTTGCGCTGTTTTCTTGATAACAAATCAAAATAATTGATTTTCTTAATTTCCAGTTTGGGTCTGTAAGGCAAACTGTTTATTTAATATTTTGGATTGGAATATTACGGTAGATATACAATATACCGAAATGATTCAAGTTTTTATATTTCTCTTTTATGTGTTGTTAACTGTTGAGTTCTTATATCGTAAAATTTTGGGAGGGTACAGTGTATGCATAGACTGCATAGACTGTATCTGGTTTGGTATGACGCATTGCAAACTGTACATTGTGGATATTCTGTAATAACTTTTTTTGTATGACTTAACGAAATATGTTGGGTTTTTTTTTTATGGTATACAATTTTCCCTGCTGTACTTCCACCATGGCAAAGTAAGTATAAATTTTAACTTTCTTCCGTAACGGTTGTTAGACACCTTCGATTTCGTTGGACATTTTGTATTTTTATTTTTATTTTTACTTTTTTCGTTGTATCTGCTTATATTTTTACACATTTTGTTTCAGCGGGAATAAATATAGAATAATGCAGATTGTGAGATTTAAAAATTTATATTTTGTATGTTTTTGTTTGGTATCCCTAACATGGATTTAATAGCTTTGTTTAATGGACGATATGGAGCTTGAGCAGATACGTTTCAACATGTTGGTCTATTTATTATTGCATACTACAAAAACAATAATTGGGTATATAATTTACACTTTTCTGTATTTGAGGAACCTTTTCCGCGTCGATAAGAGTCGTTTATTCGTGAAAGTAAATAATCAATATATCTATTTCTCATATAGCTATGGTCTCAGAAAATAAGGCATCAGCTAGAAGCTAGCTACCAAAGTTTATGTATAAGTTGTTAGAGTATAAGCAGGGGAAATTAAAGGTTAGCCAGTTTGCTGGTGTAGGTATGTTATATTAGCCAAATCCAAAAAACCATGCCTTCATGAGCCACAGAGGTGACTATAAATAAGGAGCTTATACCATTTTTGTTAAGATCATATGGAACATACTCTATCAAATCTTAGGTGTTGCTGGAATGAAATAATACCCCTAATAGAAAACAGTCCTTTCAACAAAAGTAAAGGTACAATAAAAAAAACCTTCCGAGATCACTTAATTGCAAAATATATTTGAGTTAAATCTACAGGAACATATATACATTTACAAATCTAACACATTTCAATTTATAGGCTCAAGTATCTATATATATCATAAAAATAACACACTGGCTACACTGTCCAGTTTCTCTTTCTTCTCGGTCCCTTTCTTTCTCTCCTCCTTTTCCTTCCTTTTTCCTTTGCTTTAACATACTTTCATTATATATTTTTTTCTTCGTTTAGACACTCTGACTGCAATGGCATGATTGGTGTGTCCTCGCGGCTGTGTCGAATAAATATAGATAACTTTTGAGGTGTATATGGTCTTTACTAGCCAAGGCTATTTCCATGGATCTTTCTTCGTGTTACTTTGAAGTAAAACAACTTGATAAATTACAACACATTTTCAAATAAATCTTTATCATGTGCATTTATATTTATTTGTTGTATGCAGAAAAAGAAAAAAAGATCTATTATTTCATATTGAGAAATTATATAAGAATATAACTAATATTTATTGTATGGTAGAAATGTAAAAGTGACATAAGAAAGATATTTACTTTACTTATTACGTCTGGAAAAGATTTCCTTTCATGCCTGATTTTTTTTTGTTTAAATCTTTATAACCTCGACATGAAGTATACCACAAAATTCTCATTTGTTTCACTTCTTCTACAAGAAGTTTATGATCTATTTCTTTTTCATCATCAAAACTAGGCAAGTCAGTATTGTTGATTTGACTAATTTGACTTGCGTCTGTATACAAAACATCTGAGTTCAATTTCGCCATTATTCATTTGGTTTGAACTGCTACCGGGGCAAGAAATATAATTGATTGATTGATTCAACATGTTTAGTGTTGTGATTGGTGAAAATAAAATTGTTCACAAGAGTTCGCTATGTCCGCAAAGAAAGTTGAATATTTTTTTCAACTTCATCGGCAGACCAAGGAAGTCCTCAAGTGGATGGCGTAAATTTATTCTGACCATGCGCCCCATAGTTTACTCCGTCTGATTAGGCCAGGCGGGCTAATTGGAAGCCGGCCCTTAAGGAACTAAATATCGCAGAGGAGCTCGTTGAGAACAAGTTCGCAACATTTACCACTAAATTGATTTCAGTTTTATTTATTTGTAAATCAATTGAAAATTTCGATTTGGTTTGATCTCAGCTGCTGTAAATGTAATACGCGAATGCTTGCTAATTTAAAATTTGTGCTGAACTTTGTCGTTCGAAAGGAAGCGCAACACTATAATTTTTTGTCACATGGGACATCTTTGTTTTAGGTGGGGTATGAACCTTGCATAAGTTACACCAAACATGCGATGCTTTTCAAAGTTTCATTTTAATGTGAAAAGTTATGAAAATATACAAAGAGTTAGAATGAAAAAATATGTACCTTAAGTTGCTGTTCGTAGATTCTTCTTGGAAAGGATTTTCACAACCTGATTAGAGCAAAGAGATATATTAATTTACAATACGCACATTTTACTATTTTTTTGTCGCCTTATTATCTTGAACATATTTTTTTTACAGTTTGTTGCCGCTTGCTACAGTTTGTTAAAATTACAAAATACTAAGCACTTTCTGGTCGTAACATATTATGGTTGTCTCCATGCGTGGTTATATGCCATGAAATTTGTATTTAATAGTTGTTAGAAAAAAAAAATAAGAAAGATTTTAAATTATGCCAGCAGTTGTTAAAATTGTAACAAGACAATAAAAAAAATCTTGGAAGCAACTTTTTACGGTGTATAATTCGAATCTCGAAGGTTAAAATAAGCTTATTACTGAATAATTGCGTATTGTTGATTATCAAATGGTATTGTTACGATTCAAAATCTCGGGTTAATTTCTCCTTTAAGTGTAGATGCTTATTCTTTCTTTTCTAAAATAAGTTTTAAATATTCGCACTGTCTACCGCTGTTTAAACGCTTTTGATGTTTCTCCTATCAAAATAAACTTGACATGTCTTCTTCTTATTTCTCTTACTGCTATGTGTTCAATAATATTCTTACAATAGTTTTACAATATTTTTGCTTCCAGACAAGTCCTGCCCATATTTTTTTGTTCTTTACGTTCAGAAAATTTTATTTCATATGTACTAATTTTACGTAAATAAAATTCGAGAAGTCACTTCAATTTGTATAAGGGTGTTTAAAGTCATATAAGAAAACTACGTTGAAAATATCCAAACTGCGCCAGGATGTTACAAAGAAATCACACATACCTTCTATTTCGTTGACCACTTTTCTGTTTTCAAGGAAGATGAGAACGGACTTCAAATGATTCCAAGTACGATATCTTCTTTCTGTTGAAGAATCCCAACATATCAGAATAGAGATCAAAAAATCTTTTACATTTTGGTGGTCTCTTTTTATTTTAGAAATTTGATTATAAGGAATGAGAAAATGTGCCAAATAGTCTGCATACATAACATCGCCATCTGCAATTTTATAGTATATCTTTACACGATCTCCGTCTTCAAATGGTATTGGAGATGGATCAGATTCAACTGAAATATGAAAACCACAACATGAGACATTTGTTTATTAAATTTACAACTCACTAGAACCAAATTACCTTTGCTAAAAGGATGATTAGATAACTCTTCGAGTTTCATTACATTGTTCGAGCATTCTTTTAAGCATTTGTTCACTGTTTCTAAAATTTTCTCTGTCCGTGTACTACTGCTACGACTATACAACCAATGGGAAACACAATCGAGAACAGGATAGTCATACTGTTTTGAACATCCAAATATCTTGTTAACTGTGGAATGGCTACCATGTAACAGATGGCAAAAATGTTGACCTTCATCTCTTTTACTCTCGAATAGTCTAGATAATTTGTAAGCCAGATACAGTTGATCTAAATATATAATAATTATGTGACATAATTTATTTTCGAACTAGAAAATCTTACATGGATTCAAAATTAAATTGATCGTGGTCAAAACTTAAACAATAATACTTGTCAATACAAATTGTTTAACTGTGACATATTAATGGTACTTCCTCGTAATAGCACGATAGGATTATGAAGTGTCAATGTATTTGTGGCAAGGTAATTGAGATATATAAATTGAATGGCGTTGTTTACAAGAATTAGCATGTCTATTGTAGGAAAAACGGTACGATTATATCACGTACATTATATACTATTAAAATAAATACTAGAATAATACTTCAATAGAAATTTTTTTCAGTCTGATTAGAATTTTGGCAGACCATCCATAATTCTTCTAATAGGTAAGAAATAAAAGTTGACTGGAAGAGCTATAATGCACACTTAATTGAATAGTTCAGAGAAGAAGTACCTAATGGATTTACCGTGACTTTTTTGTCACTCGAAGATCTTTTTCATTAAAATTTTAATTCACCATTTTAAATGAAGTGTGACCACATTAAAGAAAAATAAGAAATAGATTATGAACTATTGTTAATCATTTTAATACAAAAGTTAAAAAAAATTCGAGAAAAAATATTCCTAAAACTTTATAAGCAAAAATTAAAAGGTATCAATTATAAATGTCTAACCACAATTCATCCCGTTAGTAGCCATAGTGTCACTCAACCCATTTTTGTTAATTTTTGTAACAATCTGCCTTGAATAACTGCCAAACGGTTAATATTTGGATAATGTTAAACTCTTTGCTTTCGCAGTTTCAAACCATGGTTAAAACTTTAGATATCCAGCATCCTTTTGAGAGCGTTTTACCTAGAGTTAAAATATATGTTTTATATTTTACATGTCATGCTAAAGTTTAACAAAAACATAAAATTGCACAACCTAGGTTGTTTACATATTAAAAGTCTTAAAATTAAAGTTCACATAGTTTTTCACAAATTAAGAATAAAACAGTCCCCAATTCTTAAGGGATGTACATTCTGGTCTTTTGCGCTTTACTCCGACCTAACCCAGACTAAAAATAATTTGCTGGTGGTATCTAAAAATGTTGCCGATTTTAGTACAACAGCTTATGAAGTGATTTCTGATGAAAAATGAGGATGGGTTTACAAGGCATGACTTGCTAGAATGTTGCCAAGACGTACCTACCACTTGTGGCGCCGTAGATTAGTGGCTATAGCTTTCGTACTCTGTGCGGGAGAACGGGGTTCGATTCCTCTTGATGGCGATTCAACATGGGCGAGTGAATGTTACCATAGCCCCGGGTTAACCCAAGCCATGTGACGGAAATTGGGGAGATGGCACACTGTGTGGGCCGTTGGATGTTCCCGGGAGTTGTCTAGTAGAGCGTGGGCCCTACTAATTGGGTCTGCGTAGCTCAAAATGAGCATTAATTACTCTAGGACTCTCCATCTAAGCCATGGCCCCTCCTGGAAATAATAGACAGGGTATATCCCTCGATATTTGTGAGGCTAGCCATGTAAAATATGCACATCCATCCATCCATCCATCCATCCATTAGCAGTGAAATTTATCAAAATATAACAAAAAGATGCGTATCTGAATGATTTTGTTTTGTTTTTGGTTAATTTGAATGGTGGTGGACCAACAGTTCACCACATGTTAATTGCGGTTCCTGAAGTAAGTACTCATACCTTGTTGAGAGGCTTGGCTTTGATTGCATTCAGTATTCAAGTGTCAACAAAGATGGCTACTAGCATCATTGAAGGATATACTTTAGAAACTCAATGTTCTTCCAAATCTAGAATGATAGACTAGTGAAAAGGGTGGTCACAGGGCATGAACACTAGGGGGCCCTCAAGGTAACTAACCAATACTGTTGTAGATCCAGGCCCCTAAGATTGCCTTGCCTACCTATAAAATGGGAGCAGCTAAAGTCAACTAGTTTCCATCATCACATTTTGCTAATAGTTTGGTTTGCCCACCCACCCGCCATGTTATTATATATTTTTCTTTTTCTTTTATGTATATACATCAATCACTTCATGTACTGGCATCAATGTCCACAACTATCACCATATTAACTAATCCTACAATCAACCATGACCCTTATGTTAACTCGATAACCGGACCATCAACCGACACATGACGAGTGCATACGATACCAATTGATGTAGCCCCCGAGGGTCTTCTACAACATACTATCACACGCAACGATACTACGAACTACAACACGCAACGATCTACAACGCAAGATGGAGGGATCAATTGGCATCAAAGACGTGTGCTCGCTTACACCAGTGCTCTTGCCTCAAGGTTTTCTTGGTGATCCAAATTTGGCTACTTGCGATTGGCAAGTTGTTTGTCCAGAGGTAGAAGCACTGTTGACCCGCGATGGTGGGGATGTCGGGCTTCCTTCGTCAGCCAAATGGGATGAAGATGCGTTTGTTTCCCTAACAAATGAGTTGCGTTTCCACGAGATTTGCTGAGGTGTGGGCGATTCCACGAGATTCGCTGAGAGGGTTGCGTTTCCACGAGATACGCAGGTGTTTCCACGAGATACACCCCAGGTGAGTTAGCGTTTCCACGAGACTCGCTGAGATGTAGGCATTTCAACGAGATTTGCTGAGATGTAGGCATTTCCACGAGATTTGCTGAGATGTAGGCGTTTCCACGAGATTCGCTGAGATGTAGGCATTTCCACGAAATTTGCTGAGATGTAGGTGTTTCCACAAGATTCGCAGAGAGGGTTGCGTTTCCACGAGATACGCAGGTGTTTCCACGAGATACACCCCAGGTGAGTTAGCGTTTCCACAAGATACGCAGACGTTTCCATGAGATACGTCTTACTAAGGGTAAGGATGGAAACACACGCATCTGGCTTGGGCCCTCCTGATACCAAACCTGACATCCCCCCCCCTCCCTTTCCCCAAACTCAAGTGTAGTACATGAAACAACCGAAATATACTTCTAACATTAACTGTCATTGTTGTTGTTTGCTTTCGTGTTGTTGCTTCAGAACCATAGCAATTAAGAAGAATATTTAGTATTAACAGTAGTGGTGTAATCAGCATTAAATTTTAGTCAGATTTAAACTGTTAGATTTCACAGTGAAAATTTTTTTCAGTTAAGTCAACCCTAAAACTGAACGTAAACGAGTCTTCTTCATGTTGTTGTTTATCAACTAAGTTGATAATCCCGTGCAAATATCAAATTAGGCAGAAGAACAATGGAATATATATGAGGGTAATGATTGCTTGTAGGTACGATCTTTGAACCAATAATTTTCTGAACAGGATAGAAATGGCTAGGTCAAGAATGTTGAAAATTCTTTCTTATAGAAGGATTAATTTAAAAGCAAGGTAAGTACTTATATAGATCAATGATGTATACAATATAGGTAGAGCTTATATAGAGAACATTACTTTTCTCTTTTAAAGTTATGACAGGACTGGATCTAAGTTGGAGAAGGAGTACAATGTAGTTTGTAATTGTCACTTGCTTTTAACGGCTAAACTAACCGATATTTAAAAGACAGTCCTTCTAAGGGTGCATTCCATTTAACACAAAAACTGACACAACTAGCTAAATCAGCTTACCTTACTCAAAGTGCATACATGTTCACAAAATGGAATGAGCTATGCAAGGTTCGCAACATTTTCAAAAAATGCAATGCGAGGGTTTCATAAATTATCTTGGCTTCACATTTCCCGTAAATTATGCAAACACATGGGAATCACATGTCAAAACAAATATGGCGAATGCACAACGACAAAAAATGATGATCGCATCGGTTTTTTCACATGAAGAACTGGGAGAAAATTCTTCCGATGGTGATGAAATTTTTGAATTAATGATTCCTGTAGTTCAGGTGTTTTTATCTTCTATACGTGAAGATGGTGTAAGACAAGTGGAATATTGTGAAAATGTTGTGCCAAGGTGATTTAATGTAACTAGTTGAACAAGAAAAATCTTAGTCGAAAAACATGTAACATTTAGGATCAACTTTCTGCATTAATAAAAAGTAACATCATCATCATCATCATTCATCATTATATATTATTATATATTATATTATATATATTATAATATTTTTTCCTACCTCGTTTCTATGCTTTAAGGTAATCTTAAACATTGCTTGTGACAATAGAGGTGTTTGATAAACCATTTTGATGTCATAAGAATTTATTATTTTAATAACTTAGTATTTTCATGACAGGATCTGGGTTCGCGAAGGAGATAAAACAATGTTGTTTGTATTTATTCCTAGTCGATATTTGAAAGACAAAGCTTCTGGCTGAGAACTTTGGTAAAAATGTTCTGTCCTCTCTGGTTAAGAAAGATCGTTTTCTCTGTTGTTTAACTTTTTTTAATGAGTTCTATGTTGTCACATTAGCTCCCAATAATTTTCTTTTAAAAAATAATCTTGATGATGTATAGCGTTTATAGGGAGAAGTCTGGATTTAATAATGATATCATATCATCTCTGTTATATCTAGTGACGTTTAATGACCATATTTGGTCAGTTTATCTATATCTTGATGTATGTAAATCCATCAAACAACGAAATTAATTTCATGTCGTTTTTTATATTGTATTTAATCTAAGTTTCGAGATATATTCAAAGGAGTTATTTAGTTTTAAGAAAAAATTATAACTGCATAAAACTTTTAGACTCAGAAAATACAAAATGTTAGCTTTCAACTTTCTGCATTAATTAATAAGTCACGTGGCTGTCAAATTTCATACTTTCATGAATTTAATCACACTTTTGTTTTCCTATATGTGTTTTATGGACATTTTAGCAACATTTTAACTATAAGTTAAAATTACAATACAAAGCAACTTCGTCTCCAGCTGCTTTAGACTACCTACGATTTCCTCAATAACTTCATCAATTAGGACTTTGCGTTATTCAAATTTAGAGAGTTCAAATTGTAATGTCATTTTTTATTTCCTTGTTTCTCTATATTGACATGCAGTAACACATACAGCTCCTTCGATGTTTATCTCAACACGCTCTGATGATGGACAAAGCAAGAAGCATCAAAAGATTTGATTCACAAGTTTAGAGCAAAAAAAGTGGAAATTTCAAAGGACAAGAAGGTGAAAAAGCAACCTCGATCCCAGGGCCTGTAGCGTTTTTTGATATGAGGATGAAACGCGTACTTTCATCCTCATATCAAAAAAACGCTACAGGCCCTGGGATCGAGGTTGGTGAAAAAGTTTTTAACAAGAAATTGATAATAGAAAATTTTGCGATCTATTTTGGTGACAGATATGTTGATGAACCTGAGATAAATCCATGTTGAATAGAAACAAATAATTATGATGTGTTTACATTTGTTTATTAACATAGAAATTTGAAAAATGATTTCTGAAAAATGATCATTCAGACACATTGTATTTTACCATAACTGATTGTAAACAAAGCATGTGATATTAAGACTGTTTGACACAGTTTTATCATATAAAGTTGTTGTTTTCATCTTCTATACACACCAGTTCAAAAGACTTCCTCACTCACGTAGCATAGATTTAATTTTTATTTCACTGGTGTAAAGCTGTAGAATTTATCTAACTAAAAAAATCTCACGACACACATACTAACATGAAGTTGGAGCAAGAAAGCTTCAATTGTCAGAAGTTTACACGATTAAGTAAGTGATGAAACTCTTATCATATTGGCGCGAAATACGCGTGGCGCCGTAGATTAGTGGTTAAGTGGCGCCGTAGATTAGTGGTTATAGCTTTCGTACTCTGTGCGGGAGACCGGGGTTCGATTCCTTTTGACGGTGATTCAACATGGGCGAGTGAATGTTACCATAGCCCCGGGTTAACCCAAGCCATGTGAGGGAAATTGGGGAGATGGCACACTGTTTGGGCCGTTGGATGTTGCCGGGAGTTGTCTAGTAGAGCGTGGGCCCTACTAATTGGGTCTGCGTAGCTCAAAATGAGCATTAAATACTCTAGGACTCTCCATCTAAGCCATGGCCCCTCCTGGAAATAATAGACAGGGTATATCCCTCGATATTTGTGAGGCTAGCCATGTAAAATATGCACATCTATCTATCTATCTACGCGTGCTTGTTTTGGTTTTAAAAAAGAATGTATAACCATTAAACAACTTTCCGGTTTCGGAAAATAAAAAAAAAATCATAATGGTAGCTTTTTGGAAGGTAAACACGAAAAACGGTGAATTTTACACTTGTCAACAACTAAAGGGCAGAAACTTTCGCGGGCATTAACTTTCGCGTGTCAGAAAAAACGCGAAATATTTGACAAAAACTTTCGCGTTTGGCGATTTTTGAAACAAATTTCGCGGAAAAAACTTTCGCGAATTCAAAATAAGGTTCGTATACGCGTGAAAAAACTTTCGCGGATGGGAAAAATCCAAGAAAGAATCTTGCTTCCACATAACGCTTCATATTCCTCAACTGTGACATCACAAATTGCTAAGAGATGGCTATCATCAGATTGCTCAACATCATTACTCAGCATCGGATCTATATCTTGGAAAGGATCAATCGATGGCATTTTGTAGAAATAAATCATTACTTTTGAAAATTGCCCCGTTTTTATGATTTTTTTTATGGTGAAAAAACTTTCGCGTTTTGAAAAATATCCATGATTTCGCGTAAAAAAACTTTCGCGTTTTGATGATTTAGAATTTCCAAAGGCATAAACTTTCGCGAAAATGACCAAAAAACGCGAAAAACGCGAAAGTCAATGCCCGCGAAAGTTTCTGCCCCTAAAGTATATAAAACCTATACAAATATCGACAAAGGAAAGATTGAACTTGGTATTTCAATAAAAAAACACTAAGAAATATTATTTTTGTGCGTTTTTAAAGGAAAAATCTTGATTGTAACCGCTCAAAAAATTATGTTTACATGTGATATTTATCCATTTTTTTATTTTCTCAATCATATAAATCTTGTTCTACTTAATTATAACGTGAAAGGAACTAATGGTGCTTTAGCCCATATAATTTTTTGTTTGTTAAAGACCAATGCAAGTATCAAAAATCTCTCTTACTTTACACTGGCGTATCAATGATTTTTAACCTTTGCGGCTTTCGCTTTTCAAAACAAAACAAGAAGCCCTGCGGCTTTAAGATTTCCGTCATTAGCCTGAAAGATTTTGAAATTTAAAGTAGACCTTGAAAACGCAGAATTATGGGGTAAACAAATCACGAGTATCACAATTCTCAACTATTTTTGTAACTAACCTGCAATGTTAAAATACAACTCAATAAATAAAAATTTTACATAGCTAATATGAAGTATTCTAAAATAACAGTTAAAACTTCAACTGGATATTTTTAAAAGTGATCAGGAAAATTCTGGAAATTCCAGAATACAAATCTTGCTATGTAGAAACTTGACGATTCGAATATAATAACTTCTGAACGAGCTCAATTTGAATGATGAAGTAGTTCATTGTTTATTAATTCAGGAATAAATACATATTAGCATTTGAATATTTCAGTATTTAGGCCTTCAAAATTTACTCTCTTGTTGAAAATTTTTTGAAAATGCTGATGGTGCATGGTTTGATAACAGCTGATCTGAAAAAGAAAGTACGTTTTAAAAATAAGAAACAAGAATACAATTTTACCATAAACTGAATTAAAACCAGGTTGTTTAAATATTGTCTCTTTAACCTCTCTTTGCCTCTTTGCTTTAAAAAGGGAATTTAATACAAAGATACAAATCCATGCGATGTGATGCACATGTATATTATATATATAAATATGTATATAAATTTAATCAGGCCGGCTTTTGACATCTTTGTTAAACAAGTAACATATTAAGCAAGCGATGCATGATTTTGAAACCTGTGGACAATACAGGATTTATTTTTTTGAAATCGATTTATTGAATTCAACTGATTTTTTATTGTTCTTTTTTGATTCGAATTCTCAAATTTGAATTTCTTTCGGGGAGTCGGATTAGTTGCAAGTTTTCATTTTGAGGAAACTGATTGGTCATTGTTTTGTTTGACAAATTGACAAATTGAATTCAACAAGTTGAAACATAAAAGGGCATATACACACACAATAAATTTGCGGATTTGAAAAATCGATGGTCCTTTTCGTGAGATTTTTAAAAATCAAGTATCTAAGAAATCTTAGAAAAAATATTTTGTGATACTTTGGGTGAGTTCAAGAAAGATTTTCAAGCAAATTAGGCACAAGGAGAACTGATAATTAGCCAGTAACAGAATAGTTAGCCCGTTTTCAATGGCGCCATAGCTTGGTGGTTATAACTCTGGCATTTTGTGCGTGAGAACGGGGTTCGATTCCCCTTGGCGGCAATTCAATATTGGTGAGTGAATGCTACCATAGCCCCGGGTTAACCTAAGCCATGTGAGAGAAATTGGGGAGATGACACAATATGTGGGCTGTTGGATGCTACAGGGAGTTGTTTGGTAGAGCGGGGACCCTAATTGGATCTGATCCATTTAGGGTCCCCGCTCTACCAAACAACTCCCTGTAGCATCCAACAGCCCTCTGCATAGCTCAAAATGAGCATTAAATACTCTAAGACTCCTTATCTAAGCTATGGCCTTTCCTGGAAATAATAGACAGGATTTGTAAGGCTAGCCATATAAAATATACAGACATTCTATTTATCTACGCAGAATAATTATATATACAGTGTGTACAGTATAATTAGCCGCTTATACAGCTACTTATACGATATTTATCTTTTTACTTTAAATTTTAACTTTTCTTCGTTATCAGTCTCCCCATAGCCATCTATATTTATATAGATCAAAATAAAGTTGTGCTTCAATTAAAACCAAGAAAAAGAACAAGAAACGATTTTGGCAAAAAAAGTTATAAGTTTACTGTAGCTAGCAGTACATATGTCGTATATATTATTAAACAACAAAACTATTCTGATTTCAAGAAAAAACATGGAAAAGACGCAGTTAGCTGTAAAGAACACAAAGAAGCTTTTAACGGCTAATTATACTAGGCGTAGCATCTAATTATCCTGCATCGGTTACAGGTTAATTATCAGTTCACCGACTGCTCAGTGCAAGCAACAATAAACTTTTGTCACGTTTCGACAACTTTTTTGCAAAAAATATCTTTATATCTGATAGAAGGTAGTCCCACAAAGTGTCATTTGGAAGTTATTTCAGTCATGGAAGAACTACGCAAGGCAGGATAAAGGTTTTTTGTTGCTTGCTCTTTAAGAAAAAAAGGCACTCTAATCAAAGCACTATTTTGTGTAGCTAGCTCCATAGCTAGCTAGCAAGTAAATAATGTCAGCACCAATCAAAAGGAGATCCAAGTCAGCACCAAAAATTGAGATAGCTAGCTAGCCAGCACACCTTTCTCACTTAGCTATATATAAAATAATTCTTACCTGATAAAATACACGAATTTAAAAATAGTGCTTAGCTCCCCATCAATAAAGCTGCTACGACCAAACCAAAGAGACCAGCAAGGGGCGACCAACAAAATGCACTTTTAGTCATGGCCGCACACGGAATGTTCTGGTTACACGAAGAGTACACTCTCTGTTCAGATTGGTCATTTAATTGACAGAGATTATAATAGAGCATCTTCATTGGCTTTCGAAAAAAATGGAATTTTCCGAGCGTTTAGCCTGGACAAAAAAAAAAAACTTAGCAGCGTCCGGGCTCTGCGCTGTCTCTCTCTATCTATCTATATATCTATCTTCCATCAGGCGATTTTAAAGATTCCGCCCCGCATAGCGGCGACGGAAATCAATAAGATTTCGATTGCGCATTTTACATAACCAAAATTATGCCGAAGAGCGAAATGAAAATTTTCAAAACAAACTTCACGTGTGACTCTTTTGAGAATTCACGTGTTAGCTATAAACACTTGCGACATGACTGATGATATAAATTTGGATATGTCCCTAGATAAATTTAAACTGTGGAGTACAAACGCCTTAAAATGATGATGTAAGTACACTTGCAAAAAGCTTCGTTTTTATTATCCGAACAAGAACTACTCAATCCGAACAAGAAATTACTCAAAATCTTACTTACGATTTCAAAGTGCTCCATCCATTTGTATAAAACCTTCAGTATTTTTGTAAAAACAAAATGGCTGCTTTCTACTTCAAGTTTCTGTGATGATTAAAAACTCATGTGACTGCCAATCCCTCATAAATTTGTTAATTATGCACACTCCACCACTGTTTCATTGTTATTTTGCACGTACAGAGTGTTCTGTTATGAGAGTCAACATCCGGAGTGCTTGTTTTATTAAAACCTTTTAATAACATTAAATTATATATCACTAAGCATGTTAATTGAGGTATTTCTACGGACATAAATAATAATAAATATTTAAAGTGGCTAGCCCAGAAAATCACAAAAACCTATAGTTAGTGGATTGTTTCCACTGGGGGCCACTACATTGATTGTATATTACGATTGTATATTACGCAGGCCACAGCTTGTCGGTTCCTCGTTTACATAAAATTGTACCAAACTTGCATCTCACAGATTAAGTTCCTGTAAAAATTCCGAAACATAAATATAGTTGTGTTTTTACTAAGCCACAGTTGAACATTAAACACTATTAAAATTGCACTACCACTGCAAGAATGCCCTGCACTTTGGCTACTAAGTTACTTCTAAGCATAAAAGCAAAAAAGGTAATGCAGGGAGGAAGATAAATGGCTAGGCATGCAGGCATGCAATCAGGTAAGGTAGGTAGATTATTTAAATACAAAGTAGCTAATTAGAAAAACCCATATACATATCATTGTTTTAAATTAAAATGAAAGAGTTACTTTTGTGGCCAACTGTCAGTTTAATGGTGTAATATCACCAACTTTTAACCAGATTTAGTGTATTTGTAACAATCATGTAAGTACGCAAGTCATGTAAGTAAGAGGGAAAGTTCAAACTAAACAAAAATTATGAAAAACTGACATATATATAAGAAAAAAGCTAAACAAACATGTTGAAAAATAGAAAGTGTCTTACCAGCTTGCCAAATACTGATTACTTGATGAAACTATATATTGAATGAACTTTGAATAAACTTTGAATTATAAACTTTGACATAAATAAACAATCTTTTTTTTGATTTAAGAAAAGACTTAACATTTGACATGACTATACATTGATAACAACTGACCTCTACTAAGGTCTACATGCAAGTGAAGAGTTTTTGAATTTTTCAAAGTATGTCCCTAAGGTATATATACATTTTATCATATACTTTGAGTTTTTCTCGCAACTTGATTGGCTAATCTGCACGAAATATATGCTGTATTTTGTTTTTCAACCGAGAAACGAGTGCAATTTTTACTTATACAGAGTGCAAAAAGCTTATATTCTTCCTTTGATTGGCTGATTTAGCGTGTAAAAAGCTTATATTTTTTCCTTGATTGGTTGAAAATTCGTAGGAAAAGCCTATTATGTTCTTAAAAACGAAAACTTGTCGGTGAATTTATTTTCACAAATATACATTTTATGATTCGAAAATTTTCTTTTGTTTCAACAGTCATTAAATAGTCATTAATCATAGAGAACGCGCTCTCCACCGTGAATTAAAAACAATTGAATTATATCAGTCAACTCAAAAGAATTATATAATAGCATGACGATGGAGTTCTGTGTTATTTGGCTTCACAATGATAATTTATTCTTTTAAAAATTCGTAGTTTTTATTTCCATTCAAATTCTTTCACGCGTGACATGAACATAATTTGTTATAATGATCTAAATCGCACGTGACTTCATAAATTCAAATAATTTATAAGTTCATGAATATAAATGAAATAAATTACCCTGCAGCGATTTTATTGGCCCCCATAACAATGCTTGTCAATATGGAACATAATTAAGCAGTTCGCAACCGACTATGTGAAATTAACATGATATAAGACCGAGTATATGATAAACAAGTTATCGCACATGCTCTCGAAAAATATCGGCTGATATTTTTTTCGTTTTTTATGTTCTCGTATATTTCACTCGCCTAAAGGCTCGTGAAATATGTAACGAGAACATAAAAACACTCAAAAAATATTGCCGATATTTTTCTCGGCACTGTGCGATAACTAGTACATATAAAGACTATTATTATAAAAGACATTAACTAATAAATACATAATCTAATAATTTACAGAACAACTGAACATAAACAAACATGGAGCAACATCATGAGACAGCATAAAACAAAGATGAGACAACAAGAGACAAACATGGGACAAGAAATAACAAACATGGGATAACAACAACAAACATAGGACAACAACAACAAACATGGGATAACAACAAACATGGAAATCAACTGCAAATTTAAACATAAATTTTGCAATAATAATAAAAACACAACGTAAAAACACACCTGGGTTTCTATCACTTACACGCCAGTATTCATTGATAGCAATTTCAAATTTTGTAGCATGCGCTTGAATTAACCAGCTGTATAAAAGTTTATTTTTAACTGTTCGTGTTCAGTATGATGTTCGTGCGTCGACTTAATGTAACATATACCATCCTGAGTGAAATCCTCGTTTTTAACACTAAATATACTGGAGGTAGGGACCATACCTTTTGGTATGCTGTGTGGCTGTGATATTTATTGAGTTATTATATTTATCTATTTGACAACTGCATGCCAAATGTTTATTCCCGTACCTCTCACAGCTTGTACAATTGCTGACGTAATCATTTTCTTAGAAGAGAAATATTTATTTAAAGAGTCGCGCATTCGTTTTTTGCGATTCACGTAATTCATTAAAAAACGTTCTTTCAAAATTGATTTGGTTCACATTTGTTCAATTTTTTTAGGTTTATCTGAAAAAAAAACGGGTACAAGAAAATAGATCCACAAAAAACGTTCCAAATCTTGGAATTTTTAATTTTCATATTTATAAATTAACTGATTTTGGAAAGTCTCTATTAGTTAAGCTTGGTTTCCACTAGTGATTAAAGGCGGGGGCAAACCAGTCCAACATTTCATCCAACATGCAATTTTTGTGATGTTGTTGGATGAAATGTTGGACTGGTTTGAGTCACTTCAAAATTTTGAAAAAATTTGAAATTTTCAAAAAAGAAGAAAAAAATCGTGTTGGACGATGTTGGATGAAGTTTGATCGCCGTCAAACATTTCATCCAACATTTTCGGCAAGATCAAAGGAATTCTCTATCCGAGTTGCGTGAAATTTCATGTTGGATTGGTGTGGTGGTACTTTTCATCCAACATATAAAAATCCCGCGAATTTCGAAATTTTTTTGAATGGAATGTTTTTAATTTGATGCGTTTCAATAACATCCATCCAAAACATTTCCCTAAATCCGAATCTGTCTTCGATCTTCAATTCTTTAATGATATTACTAAAATATCCATTTTGTTCCCTCCTCTTTATCCACTCTCTTGTTTTTCCGCAAGTTGGTTTTTCATTCGTTCAGCAACATAAGCAGCACTGCAAAATTCCTTCCGTCCGCCAGGAATGAATGAACTCTTTATCGTTCGAATGTTTTTAAAAGCAGTCCCACATACCTAAAATTATGCTGCATCCAACATGCATTTTTTCATCCAATATTTCATCCAACATGGGAAAAAAATGTTGGATGAAATGTTGAACTGGTTTGCCCCCGCCTTAACGTGAAATAGCGTGAAATAAATGTTTTTGAGCATTCTTTCTTATTTCGCAACACTTAACTATGCGTGTTTTGCACTAAAGAATAACCTTTCCCCTTACGATGATGGCAGATTTTTACTGTAAAAACTAGAACCAACAGCTTGTTTTGTAGCCCCTTTAATAACCACTCTTGTCACTAGGAAAGGCTTGTTTGACAATTCTTGTTGACAGACGAAATGATATTGGCATGAAGCCTGTATTTTTGGCTTAGTAAATCCCATTAGCGTCCTAAGATAACACAATTATGATTTGCCACCCAAAATTATGTTTTGTTAATTTTAATAAATAGATACCGGCTTTTATTGGGCGAAATTTTAATTTTTTGTACAGGGTTCCCACTATTTTTTCAAACTAAAATTTGAGAAGATTAGAGGAATTTTTGAGGAGACTTTTGAGGCACTTCTGTTAACAAAATTGAGGAGATTTGTGGAGAAAAACTTTCACTTGTAAGAATGAAGGAACACACAGACTGGCGTCTCAATATCTTCTTACAAAAGATAACTAAGAAACTTTGCTTCAAATACAAACACAACAAAAAAGTAATGTTTGCAGGCCACAGCAATCACAAATCATGGTGATTCAAAATAAATAATATAAAACTAGCATATATAAAAAAATAACTAAATGTCAAAAAAAAATTGAGGAGATTTGAGGAGGTATGAGGAGGCATGGGAACCCTGTTTAATAAACGCGAACTCGCCCGAAAAGTCGTCGGAATTTTGCCCAGTTTTCCGGCGAGTTGACACCATCGTTCGGTTTCATTGAGAAAACTTTGGTGTTTTTAAAACACTAAAGTTCCGCAGAAAGCCCCAAAATTTTGTGGCATTTCTGCTGACTGAGTCAACGACCCCAAGATCAGATTAGATAGATAGATATTTCGCCTATAATAAAAAGTTACATATGCGCTAATTGTTCACAATAAAATGGTAGAAGCAAGTAGAAGGCTTAAGCCTTATTTGAAAACAGAATTCTATAGTAAAAGTCACATGCAGAATGGTACCTTTTCCCGATCGAGTGACTCTGTCCTAATTGGGGTAAGTCACCCGATTAAGTTGGCGGTTAAAGACAACATAATATTTGTTTACGTGAAATCATAAACTTCTTTCGAACCGAATCAAACTATTAGATTAGAGCCATAACATCAAAAATGATCACTTCTACCTTAGTACTCTCGTGTGCTACAGATTGGTAAAGATCGGCAACCGAACCACAGTGAATTTGTATTCGAATTGAATAAGAGCCAGGAAATATACCAAAGCTCTCAATTATGTCAGGAAAAGATGAAAGACCCGGGAAATGTACAGCGCTGCCAGTCAGACTAACTGCTTATTTAAGTTTAAGACGCAAGAAATGTGCAACAGGACTGTTACTCGAGGTTATCTTGGATAAATTCAACACCCAAGACATGTCTAACATAGCTGTTAAACCTATTTTTATGCTCGGAGATGTCCAAGAGAAAATTAAGACACAGCAAATAGGTAACAGGACTTACTCGACAACATACTCGATTACATCCCAGATAGATTCAAGTCATCGGCATGTCGAGACCAAAAAGAACCTGTTATTCATAAAAAGCGAAGTAAATTATTGGTCCACTACGCGTGAACGGTTAAATTATCTATAATACTAATACGGGTATTAGTATTATAAACTAGTCGTTAGTCCATGGAAAAATCCACGGGACCACACCCGTTTTTCAGTCATAAGAATTTGTATAAGGTATTGCTAAATGTTTTAAGGAATCAGTGGAAAATGACATGGACATGTCAAAAGGTGAAGAAACAGTACCTGTGTGTTGACGTGGTGTAAATATCAACTTATTCAGAACTCCACGTGGACAGACTCAATATGAAAGAAATTTTCTTTTGATGTGCAAGACAATGCCAAGTTGTACTTTAACAATCTTAGCGGTTTGTTATTAGCTAGGAGAAAACATGTATAAATGAGAAAATGTACACAATATATAAACATTTTTCAAATACTTCATACAAATTTACCTTGTAGGGAAACTTCGGTTGTTTGGTTAGAATGGGATGATGGGCATGCAGTGGTATATGTGTTTTTTTACAGTGTTTTTTTATCATAGATAATTTCATTGAAGTTCTTACAGTCAAAATCCACTTGATCAAATTTCCTTATTTGTTAATTATTATGGAGCTACACACAGAGAATACTAAGTACTGTCTTACGTATCACATGCTCAACATAAAAAACTCTAGCTACAAAGATACAGGTTTATATACTAACACGTGATACACAGTATAAAACAGACTCACGAACCACAGAACTAAACATAGAACATAACAGTTAATCTGTTAATTTAATTTTCCTAGACCTACAAACAGGAATGTACAGTTTGATTATTTTAATAGTTGCACCTATTTCTGAATAAAAATCCATTTACCCTTTTTTTAAACACCCTCCCCAGCTATCGTTTTACAGAAAATTAATTACAACCCATTAAATCGAGGACAGCCAATATATACATACATGTTTACGCACGATTAACAGAGAAACAATACGATACGACACGGGCATGAACAACAAGAACAGCTCCCCTAATATATAATTTTCCTCCAAGTCTACAACAACAAGCCACATAAGACGACACGAAACACGCACACCGCGATTACATTCCGATCTAATATAAATATATACAAGAAGAACATGAAATCCCAATGGGGCTATTTCACCTCTCACCCCAATACAATAAGATTACCATAAAAGCAAACCCCTTAATACATGTAACATACAACATATCAGTTTTACTGTTGATATAACCACATCCAGCTTCAATATTCTGTTTGGAACTGCTTCAACATAGCCAGTTACTGTTTTACTGTTGGTATAACTACAATCTTGGGCAAAAATATTGAGAGAAAGGCAGTTTCTTCCTCATTATTCAAATATAAACAAAAGTGTCAAACAGTCAATGCTCTTTTGCACACACGACAGGCAGAAAGCGTTGAAAAGTTGCTAGTTACATTCTCTAGCACGGCCGCGCACTAAAATAATCCAAGACTCCGAAATACGTAAAAAATTAGCCATGCTGACGTCAGCAACAATTAGCACATTTTAAGGATTTGGACTTTACCAAAGAACCTAAGTCAACTCTGAACATCGATAAGTGAACATTTGACAAGTTCAAAATGTGTAAATCCAATGTAGAAATTTGCCTACGCAATTACTTGTGGTGGCGAAGGTCGAAATTAGCTGTCTCTTAATATATTTTGACCAGGATTGTAGATTCAGCATTAATATTCTTGAAGCTTCTTAACACATTGTCTATAACAAACGATGATAAGATATCTGACAACCTCGTCCCCAGGGCATCTTGTATCTTTTCTGACCCTGGGACGGCGATACGAACATGGCCCTGGAGGAGGCTGGTCCGATATGAAACCTGATTGGCGCGGATATGTCACATAATTATTGCGTCATACAAAACATTTTGGCGAGGCGGCGAGTCTGTGACGAACAGGAGGAAGCTGTTCGTATTAAAATGGCGGAGGAGCTGTATCAGTATCATGTTGTTTTCAAAGTGAAAAATTTAATAAAAAGCATTACTAAGCAATGAGAGTATGAAATAAGACATCATAAAGTAACACTGCTTACATGGAAATATTTCAATAGCTGGGAAAGTTTAATAAAACTAGAAAAGTAGCTAGCTAGCACACTATACCTAGCAAACTATCAAGATAAGAACAAAAGAAAGAAACTCAACTTGTTTCCAAGTGGCCAGGTTTAATTTGCAGCTCTATGCAAAGAATGACGTTACATAAAATTACTAGCTGAGAGACCTAGTGCCGCCCATGTCCTTTATAGACAAAATAATTTTGCACAAAATATCGAAAATGTTTTTTGTACAAAATATATGTATATATCATTTACGTTTTAAATTATATCAGGTTGTTATTAGTGGGCATGTTTATTACTTTATATGCTTTGGTTACCATAAAAATATAAAAAGCCAGTAGGTTAACCGTCAGAGCCATTTTATCATTGACTGCACATTTACCGGCCTAATTCAAGAAAATTCAAAGTGCAATAACTTTGGTAAAAAGTAAAGTTATTGACTTGGAACTTGTTATGGAGTACTTTTAGACCAATCCGATAAAAGATCATTTTACATGAGGCATAAAAAAATTACACAGCCATTTTGAGGAAGAGAAAAGGTAGGAAGATTTTCTTAAACTGATTCTTGCTAAGCCTTTTTTAACACGCTATGAAGAAATTTCAGAAAATCGAACTCAATCAAATTTTATGTCGCACTTTAAATTGAGCGCTCTATCTGGCATATGGTTAAATCCAGGATGTACTGAAGATAGTGGTAGATATTAAACAGCTTAAATACTAAAGAGTTTTAATACTAATTACAAAGCAGTGAACATAAAAAAATAACAGGTCTAAACCGTCCCATAACTTCAGTAAAAATTAAAATATTGACTTGAGATTTGGTATGATATGGTTTTAGATTGGTTTGATGAAATTGAGCCAAAAAATAGTTCTATTATCATCATACTTTCTGAGTTTCAGAATTTATATTAGCCCTTTTCAGAGACGCTAAGCCGTTTTTGACAGCATATCAATTTTAAAAGCTATTCTAACCTCAGAAATAGGTCAGATAAGATTCAACCTAAAATTATGCCAGTAAACGAAAAATTTAGTTGCAAAGAATATCTTTTTGCTGATATATTTTTTATGAGAATACTGAATTAATCTTCACGGTTAGCTAGTTTGGCATTTTAAATATTTTCCAAGCAGAATGATAACAATAAATATATGTATATATCAATTAAAAATCGTTTTTTGAACAGCAGCAGAATTTTGACGAGCTCTAAAAAGTGCGACTTTATGGAACTAATTTTGGTCCAAAATCCCCAAAATAATTTCCTCAAATAATTATTCCCCAAACATTTTATTCTTTTACGGTAGCAATACTTTGCTGTTGGTAAAGTCGTATACCAATTGTTTCTAAACTATTAAGGCAGTGATACATTGAATCGAATTTTTTGGATGATTTATGTTTTAAACAAAAAAAACCTTGCTTTTTATCTGTGTGTGCAATAAAATGTGAGCTTGTTGAGTTAAAAATAAAAAAGCTGTAAGGCGTTTTAAAAACATGTCATTAGGAAAAGAAAAAGCAGAATTTATCAGTAATGGGTGGCTTTTTGGAAATGTTAAGGCCACAAGATGTAAAAGCAAAAAAAGACTTCTAAAGTAAATACTTTTTTGAAGCCTTTTTCTCCCAATATAACTGCAAGCAGTGAGTCCACAATATACGAATTCAGTAGTTAACTATTGTTTAAATAAATTTTGTGCAAAAAAATAATAAAAAAGCAACTTTGGGATTCGTACAGCAAGATCTTGGTCATCATATAAAAGCAGTAATGCAGACAGAGATATGAACTTACAGTAAATGAGAATTCTAAAGTTCAGCAAAACAAAAATGTAAATGTTAATATGAAGTTAAATTTCTGCCTAGCTACTTTCAGTCAGGCACCTAGAATGACACGATCATTTGAAAATTATGTAGCCATATTTGCACCTTAGTAGAGAATCAACGAAATGCTATGGTCAGGTGCAAATCATTTACCAATTTCCAAGTTTCCCCTAGCTACAAGTTTTGCAACCCAGTGCTTGCTAGCCAACCAATTCAGTAAAATACACATCACTAAATTGCTTGAATTTCTTCAAGTAAACAGCAGCCTAAATAACATGATTGTATATTTATACATTTAGAAAACAATCAAGGGCAATATGCGAGCAGTTTGTGTGTTGCGTATGAGAGGAATCAAAACAAACTCGCCGCACGTATCTGTGACGTAAAACGCCGAGCTCGGCTAGCCCTGCAAGGCATATATAAAACTTTGGTTAATTGAGACAAATCTCATTAAATATTACACACAGAAAAACTGTGTATTGGAGGGTCACGTGACGAGGCCTCCTCCAGGGCCATGTTCGTATCGCCGTCCCAGGGTCAGAAAAGATACAAGATGCCCTGGGGACGAGGTTGGATATCTGGTTCTATGGAAAATACTAAATACAGAACGACGAATTTATAACAAAGTATCTTCTCCTTCATTTTCAAAGTCAATCAATCATTTTTTTCGGTTCTCAGTCAACATAAAAATATACCTTATAGTCAGAAATTTTCGCTACATTTTAATTTCGCGATAAAAATTTTTGGACAATTTCGCGATTTTTATTTTCGCGATTCGCTGCCTTGAATTTTTTTCGCGACATTTAATTTTCGCGACATTCATAGATTGGAGGAAACACAAAATATGATTTTTAAGTACGTTTTTCTACTCTAATAATGACATCTGTAAAAGGAAGCTTTTTTTCATAAAAGGTCAATGTTATAATCAATAAGGTAGCGGAAGAACCTTTATTTTTGATCAAGCGAGGATAGTACAACCTTTCAAACTCGCCTCGGCGTTTGCCTAAATAATGGTATTGACGTTAAGGAAAATGTTGAAACGAAATCCCATGCTGTCTTTTAGACCCATGTCCTCCGACCACTTCTGGCCTTTGGTATCTGGTTAGGAATGTCACTAGGGATAAAATAATTAAAACTGAAGAGGTTTCATAAGTGTAAGAGTTAGACAGGAAAGTTAAAAAAAAAAAGAAATTTCATAAAAAAGGAGATCAATGATTTATAACACAAAATGCCATTTAGGTTAACAGGCAAACCGCCTTCTAAAATTGTGTTTACAAGTGCATTTCTTCTTCCTTAATTTTCCCGGGTTTAATCAAACTGGGTATCACCAGAATTATTTTGTTGCGAAAATTTTACGTCTGCTACCCTGTGGAGTCTAAAAAATGAAGAAAAAAAGAAAATATTTCGCGGTTTTTATTTTCGCGATTTCGTCAATTAAATTTTTTTCGCGGCATTTTAATTTCGCGAAAATGCCAAAAAATCGCGAAAATTAGTTGTCGCGAAAATTTCTGACTATAAGGTAGTCCATGCAATCCTAGTCACAATATTTTATATTGGTTAATTCTATAGACTTTCGAATTCTGTATAGAATGCTTCTGTTAATAGACGGAACTTTTTCGTACCTTGACCTTGGGAGGTGAACATTATTGTAAGAACACTAAACTAATTTTTTTCTAATTTTAATTCTTTTTTTTACAGTTTTTACAGTAGACTCTCGATAACTCGAACTTTTACGGCGCCCTAAAAAGAGTGTAACCTACCGAGATGTCCGAGTTATCGAGAGCCGAATGTATTTTCTATTTTAAAGACGAGTAAAAAATACAATAATAATCGATAATTGCCACGAGTTTGCAAGCTCGGTCAGTACATAGACCGAGTTTGCAAGCTCGGTCAGTACATAGACCCTTGGCTGATAATTTGCTGTACAGCCCGTGGTAATCAGTTATTATTGTATTATTAGCGCCGGTCATTTATTGATTTAAATAAAAAAATGTACTATTGAATGAAAGTTTGGCATTATACTCATTGTTCATAATTGTTCTAAAGTAAAAAAATATATATTCAATCTATATTCCAAAGAACGTTTCTCTCACCAACCAGTAGGTAAATGAAGATTCAATCACTATATGGCTTCTTGCAGACACTTCTCTATTTTAAGCGCAGTCTCTGTTAAACCAACACTCTCCATATTAACAATGATTGCGATCACGGAGCCGTTCGGCTGAACGAGTTTCTGGTCTTGGTTTTGTTGTAGTTGCTCTCCTTCGCGGAGCATAAATACGCTACTACATCCAATAGCACCTCCTAAAAAAGTAAAATTCTGTACAAACGAGCAAATGCATTTAAACTTGCCCTTATGCTGAAATCTGTGGGATACATTTCAAAGTCCTTATTTTTTACGAAAAAATGAATGTGGTAAAACAGCACAAAAAAGGTTCGACAGGTATTTTACAAATACCAGTGCAGCCACATCCTTATAACATGTATTTCGGAGATCAAAAGCAAAAGATAATGGCTTGTTTCATTCGCTACCAGATCAATAGTCTCCGCCGTTTGGAACAGTTGCTGTAAATGACTGATTAACAAAATAGCGAACCTGGTCAATCAATTACATGCATGTTTTTGTCGATTTAAATTAGTTATTTAAATACTATTGTATCTATCGACGTTAAATAAAGAGAAAATCAAAAAAAAAAAAAAAAAAAAAAAAAAAAAAAAAAAAAAAAAAAAAAAAATGTTTACGACAAAGAAGGCGCTTACTTCAACATTTTTTGGGGCGCGTGTAATGCTAAATTGAAAAAAGTGACGTAGTATACTCAATTTTGGTTTGCTGCAGCGTTTTGCTCAAATGAGCATTTTTCATTGTCATTGACGAATCACCTGTTTCTTTCTATTGTATACAAAATTGAAACGAAGTATTTTAAAATTTAATGTGAAACAAAAAAAGAAGACGTGCCGCGCCGCAAGGAACTGCGCCTTTAGTGTGAATTTATCTTAAACGTACTAAGCACGCGTAAGTAACTTGAGACTTAAAATGTGTATATATCGCCCTTCTTCGACTTTACAATACAATTTACAAAATCCACATGGTCGCCCGTCCTTAATACATCGCATTTAGTGTTTCCTTTACAGTCAGACAAACAGACAGACGACAGTTATTATTATAATGACTGGTCGTCAACCCGCGGAAAAATCCACGGGTTCGCCCCGTCCTTTAAATTTACCCGTCGCAACAAAGTACAGTAGACGTCCGTTAATTCGAATGCCGCTTAGTTCGAACTTTCCGTTATTTCGAACAAATTGCTAAGTTAATTCGGACACGCAAGGGACTAAATTATTTGTTCGAATTAACGAATGTTCGGATTATCGGAAGTTCAGAAAAAACAAGAATTTTAATAAACGTTTAAAGGTTTTATGCTAATATAACTTTATTACATTTTTTCTACATAACAACGATGTTGAACGGACGTGTTTGTTGATTGTTGATAAAAGTTATTGATAAAGTTATGATAAACCAAGATTTTACTCATATTTGTTACAGATTTTAACACAGATTTATTTTGTTATTGATACATGATAACCAAGAAGACATTTTGTGAATTGACTAATAATTTGGAAGGAATTTACAAAATAAGTCGTTGCTCTGAAAATTGATTGCGGGAGAATTTTCTACACCAGCTTCTTACATTCCATCTAATAGAAACCAGGTGATATGAGAAAAATTCTATTTTACACATTAATTTTAACAACATTCGTAATTAGTTCCAGTGATCAACAAGTACATTATGAAACTTCATTACCGTCGTTACCAAAGAATACCCAAGCGAGACATCTTAAAAGAGGGAAATCACGGGTATTGTATTATTCAAATTGCAGTGCCACGTTTAATCTTATTCTTGATGGTGATATTGAAGTTAATCCAGGACCTGGTTTCGTCGCTCCTAAATGCAGTACTTGTTCTAAAGTAGTGAGATGTAACCAAAAACGTCTATTATGTAGTCAATGCCTCGATGTTTCACATGCAGTATGCCAAAATAAACAACACTTGGTTACGAATTCTCGAGTACCGTACGAAACAATGTGTGATCGATGTCTTCATACTGTTCTCCCGTTTCTCAATGTTTCACTAAATACATCCTATGTAGAAAGTGAGAACGACGTATCAATGACTGACTACCATCTTGAAGCGCTGAACAAAAACAAACATTTGTTAAAAATATCTCATTTGAACACTCAATCCTTGATATCTTCTTTCGGAGAATTTCAAGTATTTGCCCATACATATAACTTCGATATAATGACAATGTCTGAAACTTGGTTGAAAAATAATAAACACATTATCGAATATGTTGAATTACCAGGTTTCAAGCTAGTCTATAAAAACCGGGAAGAAAGGCGAGGAGGTGGTGTGGCAGCGTATGTTAAAGATGATATTGACTTTAAATTACGAAATGACATCACAACTTTACATAACGAACTTGAACACATATGGATAGAGATAAATGGTCGCAATAGACATAGCAAAATTCTGTTGGGTGTTTTTTATCAACCGAACTTTGACGATGCAAGCAAAGCTGAATGGCTCAGTAAAGTGGATATTATATTAGATAAAGTCGTGTCTCAGTGGAGAGGTCACATTGTTATTACCGGTGATATGAACATCAACTTGTTGGAGAATTCACAGATCACAACAGTGTACAACGACATTCTTGACTCTCATAACTTAGTACAACATGTTACGAAGCCAACCAGAAGAGGGACTACGCTAATTGACCATTTTATAACAAACGCTCAATGTAAAGTAAAACTTTGTGATGTTACTCCAACACCAGAAATAAGTGATCATGATGCTATATATGCCTGTATCAACACAAGAGTTACAAGATTTCAGCCTCGTTTTAAATATATACGTGATTACAAGAATTACATTTTAAATGATTATGTCACTGACTTTTCGCAATTACCATTGAGTGTTGTTTATTCTTCAGAATCTGCAGATGATAAACTAGATATTCTCAATGAATTAATATCTTCATGTATAGAACGACATGCACCATTGAAACGAATCAAAGTTACCAGACCTCCAGCACCATGGCTAAAAGATCTCCGCATTAATGATATGCAAAGCAAATGTAGAGAATTGCGTCACAAAGCTCACCTGACACAATCTGATAGTGACTGGGATAATTTCAGAGATATTCGAAATAACCTGAAACGTACGATCAAGCACACTAGGAAAACGTTTTTCAAGAAAGCTCTAAGCTCAAAAAGACCTGCAGATGTGTGGAAGTTTATTCACCGTATTCTGAATCCGAAGAAAGATAAAATTTGCCTGGATCCAACCACGCTGAATGATCACTATATATCAACCGCGAATAGAATTTTGAACGCTGTTCCAACTACACAAGATGACTTATTGAATCATATTAACAATTTCCAACTACGCAATGACCGTTCAGAGTTGTATTTTAGACATGTGACCTATGCGGAAGTTGAAACAGAACTGAAATCGCTTCGCATGGATTGTTCCGCTGGATTCGATAATATACCAGTTGCTCTTATAAAACCTGTATTAGAATATCTCATTTCACCTTTAACACATGTTATTAATTCTGGTATTGATGAGCAAAAATTTCATACGCAATGGAAAATCGGAAAGGTTTCTCCAATCCCAAAATGTGACAATGCTACTTCTCCAGATCAGTATCGACCTGTTTCAGTTTTGCCGACCTTGTCTAAAGTGTACGAAAGGTGTATCGCAAACCAAATATGTGAATACATCTCATCTGAGAATGTACTCAAAGACACCATGTCCGGATTTAGAAAGCATCACTCGACTACCACCTTACTGCTGAAAATACGCGATGATATTATAAAAGCCATGGAAAAGGGTGAAGTGACACTAGCAATGTTTTTAGATTATTCCAAGGCATTTGATACAGTTGATTTCAAAACTATCATAACTAAGCTGTATCATCTTGGCTTTTCTAAACCAGCTGTTCTATGGATGTTTTCCTACCTCAACAATCGATTGCAGTACGTTCAAATCGATGACTATTCATCATCGATGGAGACCGTTCACTTTGGTGTGCCACAGGGTTCAGTTCTAGGGCCGATTCTTTTCAATTTGTACGTAACTGACCTACAAGATGCAGTTCATGGGACAGTTTGTCAATTCGCTGACGACACATCTTGCTATGATCACTGTAAACAAAACGAATTACCGAATGCCATTGAACAACTCACACAACGTTTGGACAACTTGTGTGACTGGTCTTCCAACAACAACCTTGCTTTCAACCAAGGCAAGACTAAAATCATGCTGTTTTCGGGAAGCAGAATGTCACAAACACATAAGTTAGATGATGACACACATGTAACCTTCAATATTAAACATTGTGATAAACTTATTGAAAGAGTTGCAAGTTATAAGTTACTTGGTGTGCATTTTGATGAACATTTAGCCTGGGACACTCATTTAAACCAGCTTTTGAAATCTACTTACTGTAAGCTTTCTGTATTGCGCAAATTGAAACATTCAGCTCCTCAGTATTTACGTAAACAGTTAGCGGAGACACTGTTACTCTCTAGACTTGACTACTGCAATGTGGTGTTTTCCAACGCACCAGATTACAAACTTAACCGTATCAACAAAGTTTTAAGATGTGCAGCAGCCTTTGTTACAGCGCACTACTGTACCACAGCAGATATTTTGAATTTGAAATGGTTGCCCTCCAAAGAGAGAATTAACTTGAACATGTTGAAACTCGCTCACAAATCTTTGCACGAAACAGAATTTCCCACATACCTGAAAGGGCTGGAAATGAAGAAAACAGAAAGAACGACAAGAAGTTCTGAAAGATGTGTGTCCGAATTCAAAGTTAACGCATCGGATAAAACTTTTATTGGAAGAAGTAGTCGACAACTGAACGATCTTCCCACCAGTCTACGAAAAGAAGTGGTTTATAAAAAATTTGTTTACGGAGCTAAATGTTATTTATCAGATAGGGCTCTTGCAAAATATATAAATAAACATTAGTTTTTTTTTTTTTTTTTTTTTTTTTTTTTTATAGAAAATATTACATTCAATATATACACACACTGTTCACTTTTATTTACGACTTTACGATTGCATGTTTATTTGTTGATTTTGTCCTGTTCTTAATATTCCAACAACAGCCTCGATTCTACCCAGTATGTCCTCAGTATGCGCATAGCTCCAGCCAATCAAGTTACTATTTCCCCCAGGCTGTTTTTTGTTCTCTCCGCTTGTTCTACTCGTTCTATTCCAAGTCCATTTTAGTCTCTGACTTTATTTGATTACATATACTAATACTATAGTATTTCTTTAATATATAATCTGTTTATTTGTTGATTTTGTCTTGTCCCTACGTTTTCTCACCAATCGATTCCACGCTATCGCATCCCACCATGCCTCTAGCCATTTCTCCACTAGTCCTATCTACTCTATTCTCATGTCCATTTCGAGTCTAATTTTAGTTGATTAATGTTTATACTGAAATATATATTACGCTTTTTAAAATTTTCTTTAATTTTTATTATAAATAGCTGTTTTTAATTAGGGATGAAGAGCCATTGTAAAATATGGATATGCCCGAAATATACCATTATTATTATTATTATTATTACTTTACTACAACTTTTTATAAAAATCTTTTTGCTTGGCGATGGGCAAGGCCTCTAAATTCCTTGTAAATTATATTTTTTTGGAAATGCCAATTTAATTGATAAATTGAAAGAAATTTTTTTTCACCATTGATGCAATAAAAATGAATAAAAACGAAAACGTTTTTATTTTCCTATAAGATTTTATTTATCGATACACAAAATTTCGAATTAAGGAGCATAATGCAGCATTGGGAGTAAAAAATTGTTCGAATTAGCGAAATGTTCGAATTAGCGAAATGTTCGAATTAGAGGAGTTCGAATTAAGCAGCTCAAAATATAAGATTTTATTAAACCAAACTTAAGGGACTTGGCAATTTGTTCGAAATAACGGAAAGTTCGAATTAAGCGGCATTCGAATTAACGGACGTCTACTGTATTTGATCAACATTGAAAACCTTCCAATGTATGTCTTGGCGCACAGAAAGGGTAAGTCTACGTTTCCCAAAAATGTCAAGCGCATGTAAGAGTCTTTACCGACACAGATTGTATTGCTACAAAAACAGCAACATCTGTTCGTTAATTGTCAAATAAAAAAAGAAACCGGCGCTAAAAAACAACAACAAGAAAATCGATTTCTCGTCCATAGTCATGCCGAAGAAGACAAAAGAGCATCTGACAGATCCTAAAATGGCACAAACTGGTCGACATAGTCAGGTAAGTCAGGTAGAAAGCATCTAAAATTTGCTAGTGACATTCTCCAGCGCATTCGCACAAGGAAATAATCCATGTAGGGGTCCACGATAGTTGCGAAATTCGACATATATTGCCGTGCTGAAGTCTGCAATAATTACCATTTTCTAAGAGTATCAATTTAAGCACATAACCTCAGACCATAAGTCCAAAGATCGAATTCAATTCTCTCGTTTCAAACTCATTCAAAACTAATTCAAAAACACATGTAATACAAACAAATTTTAAAATCCCTACATGAATGCAACTAAATATATAACATACCAGTATGTAAGACTGCTCTTCTTTGATTCTCCCTGTTCGGCAAAATAGCCCAACCAAGTGCGTAAGATGATTCTGGATATTTTTCAGACTCTTTTCCGGTGGTGACACGACATGGTGTCCATAGTGTTGACACCGTGGAAGGTTTTAAGAAACCTGTCATAATAAAAGAATTGGTTATATTTTGCAATTCGCCAAATCGGACTTTTAAAGTAATGTTTTCATAAATTTATGCAATTCACAACAGTTTCTTAAGCAGCTTTGATAAATAAAGTTACAATTTAAATTTTAAAGTACAATATCAGAATTAATTTGTTATTCGGCCGCGAAATCTGATTCTCCTAAAATTTCCTTGCTCTTTCCTTTCGCGAAATTTAATGATCCATAGAAAGATAACGCTGTAGTGTAATAAGTACGCGAAACCACATTCTATAGCTAGCCTTTTCTCTTTCCTAGACTGACCGTTACAGCAACATTTTGGTATAAAATTTGGCGCGTACTAATTTTGGCGCACCCTACTTTCATCGCGATTTCGCGCGTACTAATTTTGCCTCACATACCATTTGCGCGTCATAATGGTATAAATTTTGGCGCATTTTTAAAATTTTGCGCTAAAAAGCGCTAAAATTTATATACCAATAAGGTAGCCTTCTCTCTTTCCTAGACTGACCGTTACAACCACATGCCTGAGAAAACTTTTCCTGAATATTTTTTAGCTGGTAGAGCAGTTTTTTAAGATATTAAAAATAAGAACGACAAAATTTACGACATATCCAAATATATCTTTCAGCAAGCTTTCGCCAACGCCCAGGTTGGCATGTTCACACTGATTCTAAATTTTATTTTACATGTTAGAGATAAAATACTAAACATAATAGGATATAATAGGAAGAAAATAGAACTATTATAATAATTCTAAAGGCATAGATTTTTTAGCTCTTTTTGTTTTGCTCACAAAAAAATAATTAAGTAACAGGAAGTTTAACGTCCTTGGGAATTCCTTCCTAACAGTTGGTTCTTTTTCCCCTCCAACGATAACTAAGTTACATTACCGTCTAGAGATACGTATAGCATTGCTCTAACTTGCCTGCCTGACACACAAGAGAATTGGCGGTTAGTAGATGGTTTCAAATGGATTGACAAGCTTACATTTTAAAGTGCGCTGAAGTAGAAACTGGAATCTAAAACTTTTTGATTACAAGTCGACAGCGCTAGCACTATACCATTTCCGCCAAATAGTCTTAGGCATACAGGACATGTTTCTTATAAGTCTCACCTTTGTCAGTAGCAGCTGATATTAACATTGCATTTCCAAACTTCTGCAAGTCTTCCACATTTGATAAAAACCCGCCACCACACCATTTGTACGAGTTGTCTACATATGGAACATTTTGAAGACGACCATTTTTTCGTATGTAGTTCCTGCGATGTAAAATATAGAAGATAACAAGGATGTAACAGATACGAACAACAACGAGGCTCAGCTGTGGAACCTTACCTGTTTTTCTGCTAGCAAAATCTAACTATTAGATCCCAAAAGATGTCTAGAAAAGCCAGTGTGACATATGTTAGCCATAGCTGGTGAACATTCCACATTAACAAGATATCAAAATGAAGGTACGTATGAAAGAGATCAATTTGCCCTTTCAGCGGCACGTACCTTCATTAAATTTGAAACAAAGACCGCAATATACGGGGTCTTAACGTACTGTTGTGCTTAAAATTAATGGGAGACCGTAGGATATTTCCTACGGTCTCCCATTAATTTTAAGCACAACATAGCAAAGAAGTCAGACGATGTTTCAGAACTCTGTTGTTTCTTGTAAATTGTGACCATTGTTGGAATTTAAAATGGACTAAATTTGCATTCGCTTTAATCTGGTAACAAATGAAAGAGCCTGTCTAATTGACGTTAAGCCTGTGTAAATAACTTATTAAGTAAGTATTAACGTCTTAAAACTTACTAATTGCCGACACATAAGCCAATGTACTAACAAAGCAAGACACATAAGCCAATGTACTAACAAAGCAAGCAGGCAAAGGGCAGATCACGGTTAATAATTTATTGTAAGAAATTTTCACGAGGGGTGAGAGGCGAAAGTTTTGCATATTTGCCGAATTGATTTTTGCAGTTGACAAGTTCAATGGATCTTGCGCGTAAGATCAAAAATTAATGTTTTTTCGCATATGACCTAGATTCTAATACATTTTAGTACTTGCGAATTTCCCGAATTTTTTCCCGCTAAAAATGGGATTAGATAGGCGGCAGATAAAATGGAATGCATCAGAAAATTGGCAATCCTCGTTTTAATGTTTCCTGTCATAAAATAAATTGAGAAACAATGTCTCACCTAGCTCGATGATAGATCAACGGGTCATTCAAATCAACCATTGTATTATCCATTCCAAGCTCATCACAAATTGATTTCATATACTTCACGTAATCCACTTTGCTCGCTTTCTCAACAATACAGCTAACAAGGGTATAAGCGATTGATGAATATTCATAATCAGTGCCAGGTTTAAAAATCAGTGGGTCGTTTTCAAATAGCGTTAATCCATCAGCAACTTTTTCATAGTAATTTTTGTTATACATTTCATCTGAATCGAAAAAATTGTCACCAAACTTTGATTTTCGGATGTTTCTTTTGCGTTGTGATTTATCGTCAGTCAATTCTATACCTGTAGAAAAAATAATAATATCCAGTACCAAACAATTTCTGGAAGAATTTAATTAATTCTAGAAGAATTTTTCTAGAGAACTTTTCTATACTCTCCACCGCTACTACTAATTTCTATACCCTCCACCGCTACTACTAATTTCTATACTCTCCACCGCTGCTACTAATTTTGATTTGGAGTTAAAGGAGAGTCTGTTGATCCGTAGGGACAAGCCAAATAGAAATATTGCGTCTATTCCATTATTTCTATTTTCTGATAATTGACCTCCTCATTGGCATGAGTTTTAATCCTACGATACGGTCGTACCATGTTATTTTATTTAAAAACATATTGTGCTAGGACTTGTTTACTTTAAAATGGCCGTCAAACGGCCGAAACGTCGTAAAGTGTAGTGATTATTACTTTTTTATTTTACAACGCCACACAATATAATTTTTAAAAATTTTAGTATTGTTGATCACCCCCTTTTTATATAACCACCTAATTTTTTTAGGACAACACAGTCATACCAACATAAGCATACTGCGCCTCAGATTTGAATCCAAATTTAAGTCCGGTATTATGATCCGAGAAAACAAAAACAAAAAAATATATATACAAGCATTTCGATAAGCAAATGGTAAAATTACCTTCAGCCTTAATTATGCTTAGCATTTTGAAAATTTCAGCCTGAATATATGCCTATCTTAAACAATATTTAAATGCATACGCGAGAATCTTTTACGACCTAAATACTTACTACAGTCTAAAAGTTGACAATGAAAAGTTGATTACTAGAGTTTAAAAATTGACAATGAAGGCTTGCTTACTAGAACCTCAAAAATTGACAATAAAAACTTGCTTACTAGAGCCTAAAAATTGACAATAAAAACTTGATTACTAGAGTCTAAAAATTGACAATAAAAACTTGATTACTAGAGCCTAAAAATTGACAATAAAAACTTGATTACTAGAGCCTAAAAATTGACAATGAAAGCTTGCTTACTAGAGCCTAAAAATTTAAAAAAAAAAAAGAGCCTTAAAATTGACAATAAAAATTGACAATGAAAGCTTGCTTACTAGAACCTCAAAAATTGACAATAAAAACTTGCTTACTAGAGCCTAAAAATTGACAATAAAAACTTGCTTAATAGAGCCTTAAAATTGAAAACAAAATTAGAGCCTTAAAATTGACAATAAAAAAAATAGAGCCTTAAAATTGACAATAAAAATTGACAATAAAACTTGCTTAATAAAGCCTTAAAATTGACAATAAATTGACAATAAAACTTGCTTACTACAGTCTAAAAATTGACAATGAAAAGTTGATTACTAGAGTTTAAAAATTGACAATGAAAGCGTGCTTACTAGAACCTCAAAAATTGACAATAAAAACTTGCTTACTAGAGCCTAAAAATTGACAATAAAAACTTGCTTAATAGAGCCTTAAAATTGAAAACAAAATTAGAGCCTTAAAATTGACAATAAAAAAAAATAGAGCCTTAAAATTGACAATAAAAATTGACAATAAAACATGCTTAATAGAGCCTAAAAATTGACAATAAAAACTTGATTACTAGAGTTTAAAAATCGACAATGAAGGCTTGCTTACTAGAGCCTAAAAATTGACAATAAAAACTTGATTACTAGAGTTTAAAAATTGACAATGAAAGCTTGCTGAATAGAGCCTTAAAATTGACAATGAAAACTTGCTTACTACAGCCTAAAAATTGACAATGAAAGCTTGCTGAATAGAGCCTTAAAATTGAAAACAGAAATAGAGCCTTAAAATTGATAATAAAAATTGACAATAAAACATGCTTAATGGAGCCTAAAAATTGACAATAAAAACTTGATTACTAGAGTTTAAAAATCGACAATGAAGGCTTGCTTACTAGAGCCTTAAAATTGACAATAAAAACTTGCTTAATAGAGTCTAAAAATTGACAATGAAAGCTTGCTGAATGGAGCCTAAAAATTGACAATGAAAGTTTGCTGAATAGAACCTTAAAATTGAAAACAGAAATAGAGCCTTAAAATTGACAATAAAACATGCTTACCGTAATGCTTCGAATAAACGCCCCCCTTCTATTAAACGCCCCCCTTGAATAGACGCCCCTCCTTTTCAGTCATTTTTTAAATAAACGGCCCCCTCTAATAGACGCCCCTCCCGCATAAGGGGCGTTTATTCGAGGCGATAGTAAAAGTATACTTACTTACTTTTTTCCTAAATCTTAGGTTTAAGGTTGGATATTTAGTTTTTCGCTTTTGAAGTTCATTCTCTAAAACATGCGAATATCTTTTATTTTCTGTTGTGAAGATATATATTTAGGTATCCTTAAAAACTGCAAAAGAGACAAAGTGTAAAAAATTAATAAACGCCCCCTCTTTTAAACGCCCCCCTCAAATAGACGCCCCCCAAAAATGTCAAAAAATTTAATAAACGCCTCAGGCGTTTATTCGAAGCATTACGGTAATAGAGCTTAAAAATTGACAATAAAAACTTGATTACTAGAGTTTAAAAATCGACAATGAAGGCTTGCTTACTAGAGCCTAAAAATTGACAATAAAAACTTGATTACTAGAGCCTTAAAATTGACTATAAAAACTTCCTTACTGGAGCCTAAAATTGACAATAAAAACTTGCTTAATAGAGCTTTAAAATTGACAATAAAAACTTGCATACTAGAGCCTTAAATTTGACAATAAAAACTTGCTTAATAGAGCCTTAAAATTGACAATGATATCTTGCTTTCTAGAGTCTAAAAATTGCAATAAAAGTTACTTCCAAACGATCTTAAAAGCACAAAACCAACAATAAATTTTAAAGTAAACACAACATTTTTAAGTTTACAGTACATCGATTGTGTTACATCAATCATTTTCAACTGAAACATGTACTGTAAACTTAAAAATGTTGTTTTTACTTCAAAAAAAGCTACTTCCTAAGATAAACTTACAGTTTAAAAAATTGAGAAGTTTTACCAGAACTGGAAACTGAACTGAAAGTTTTTTTTTTAAGAGACTATGGTTCCCATAGTTTTTAAAGACAATAATTATTTACAAAAAGTGCAGCAAGCCTGACATACTAAGCTTATGCACTTCCAAGTGCCATGGTATATACTAATAACTATGCTAAATTTCTTTCGACAGTCTCCATTCCTTTAACGTGTGTGCTTACACAATAGGCATATGGTTTTAAGGGTGAACTCTTTTACCTAATTAAATGAACCAAAACATCAATAAAACTCACCCTTATCATCAAAGTAGCCTCTGATTCCACTAGTATGAGATAGCAGGTCATATGTTGTGATTGCAACATTGGAACCTTCAAATGTCTTCAACGGAAAATTTGGAACATATTCTTGGACGGGTTTATTTAAATCAAGTTTGCCTTCCTCCATTAGTTTTCCTAAAATATTGAGAATGGTAAAGTATTTGGAGACAGCGTTAGATAAGATTTTCAGTAAGGGGACAAAAATCTTGACCTTCTTCAATGCTTTTACTAATTGCTTAAAAGAATATACACATCCATATTACTTCTAGAAGAAAGAAAGGGTGTCTTGAAAAAGTATTTAATCAAAATGATGCAAAAAAACGTTCAAAATCATAACCAGATACTTTATATGATGAGCTGTGCGAAGATCAAAATAAAAAATTCATATAGCTTAGCAACAACCACAGAGGTAATTGAAAGTATATTCTTTAAATATGATCATACGTATCTACTTTTTACGGATTTAGTAGGTGTACTTGCTCATATATATTTTTCCCCTTAAAAATTTTTGTGAAGTCAAACACATACTGCTTTGAAGAAACAAATGACTTGTTGACATACTTCTCATGAACAGGACAAAAATGTGCATAATACGTAAACCATAAATACACACTTGCATATCATAGTTGTGATTCTTCAAAGGTATTGAACATAGAGTAAATAGACTGTATCAAGAAAAGAGGAGTCTTAAACAATATGCCAACACCTATACCGCTCAAACTACTTGCACATTCACAGTAACTTATCAACATACCTATCGCTAATGTTGTTAAACTTTTACTAATGCTTGCAATCCGAAGAACAGTTTCACTAGTGCATGGAACATGGTTTTCAACATCAGCCAATCCAATTCCACCTTTAAGTACCAAATCACCATTATATGAAATTGAAAAACTTATACCAGGTGTACCAAATTCTTCTTTTGCTTGATGTAAAATTTTAAATATTTTTGGAACGATTTTCTTATACTTTTTATTGAAGATGACATTGTGACTTGATAAACCACATACTTTAGAATTTCTTTTTATGTGATTTCTTTCTGTATCTTTTGAGTGATCGTTCACAAAATTGACATATGAGAAATCAATCTTTTAAATATATACTTGAATTAAGGAAAGTTAAGACATTATATTTTTAATATTTACACCTGTAAAGTTTTACTAATAATATTAATTTGTAATACACTTTATAATATTAGCAGAATAAGAGTAACTTTTTTCAACTAACCTATTCAGACTGGAGTCTAGATGACCCGATCAAAGGTTAAGAAGGAGGGGGTGGAAGTAATTTCTGAACTACGGACTGTATTATTTTTAAAGCAGACATACCACCTATGACTTATCACAAATTCACAATGATGGAAGCCTTTAATCATGTTTAGTTAAGTGGTTAATTTCTTGACAGCAAAAATTGCAAAATACTGATTTTTGCAATGTGTATATACTTTCAAGCAAAGTTCTATAGGTCCCAATTGTCTCATACGTGATTTAAACTTCTTATTGCATTGGAGCAATTTGGACTTGAGAAAAAGACATAAAATAAGTTTTTTTTTAAGGATTTCTTTTTTCATAAATAATTATCAATAATTAATATCAATATTTATTATTTTCTTCAAGCTGTATCAATAGGGAGTAGTAAAACAAAAACAAACTGTTTCTTCAAAGGATGACTGAATTTGATAATACCAGAGTTAAATTCTGCAAAACCCCTGGTATATGTTCTATGTGCAACTTATAGCAAAATTAACTTTTTGTAATCTCCCAAAATTAGAAGAGGTAATATTTAATCAAATTTTTCTGTTTACTTTATTCAGACTCAACATGAAAAGAGCATCAAGTGTTATCTTTTTACGCATGATCTGCACTAATGTAAAAAAAACAATAAAAAATAGGTGAAATTACGTGAACTATTGCATCTATGGTTTCAGCAAGTTGATTTCCGATAAATGCCACATTAAAATCCAGAAATTTACCATTTCATCAATTTTTTAATTCAATATATAATTACAAAAAATTCTCTATCAGAACCCCATTACAATTGTGACTATTTTGCTAACATAGCAACGTAATGATGTCAAAAATGCATTCGGTTTTCCACTTTATTAGGACCTCTTACTCAAAATGGCAATCCCATTTGCATGGAAGTAAACTTTTTTTAACCTTTTTTTATTTAATCTTATAGTATCCTGTTACAATGCAAATCAGGCTAAAAAAATATAATTTCCTAAATAAAATTTTACATGAAGACACATTTGATTTAGATAAATTGAACATTCATTCAACTAAAATGAGTATCATTGAACACACATAAGAAAACAGTTGTACAGCTATAAAAACGCATCAAAAGATACATTATCATCTGTGTCAGTTTTCTTTTTATCTTCTGCATAAACATCTCTGACGTTTGACTTATACCATGCCAGTGTCAGCAAACCAGATGACACCCCAACGATGCCACCCAAAACTTTGTACATCCTATTGAAACCAGGATACACATATGTCATGTTTTTCTAACCCGCACTGAAATAAAAAAAAATTGATAACAATGAAGGTGTTTACTTGGACATGAATACAATTCAAAATTCAAAAAAGTTTTCAACAACAGATTACTATTAGACACATTCAAAAGCTGTGATTAACCAATTCGAAAAAATATCAACTTTTAGATGTAACATCATCTACAATTTGTTTGGATTATTGTTTTCACAAATTTACTGACACACTGACACAGATTTCCCTTTTAAAATTGTGTCAGTTGGGTGATGCTAACTAAACAAACTTCTGATGGTGGTTCTATATGCGAAATCGAAATGCAATCAGTAAATGTATGTACAATGTGAAGGAAAAGGTGTAAAGTCTTTTCTGTAACAAAATGAAAGTACAAGATGCACAGATTGAAAGAACACATAGAACTGTATAACCTCAGGAAGACAAACCAAGAGCAATTGAGCTAGGAGAAGATTTTGCATAGGGAAGAAAATTTCAAGGTACAATAAATTTATGTTAGCTAGATATTTTCCAGTAAAACTGTAGGAATTAGGAAAAAGTGGTTTGAAGAAGTTAAAACATGAAGAGAGAATGAAGAACAAGCTGTTGTTAGACATGACAGGGTTATTAAATTAAAAGTGAAAAAAGACGTATCATATGCGAGCAATGCCAGGTAATTTTATTCTATCTATTATATTATTATATTTATTCTTTAAACAACCTTCGAACATCCAACTTTTTTTAAATTGATAATTTTATAACTTTACATAATCTAAATGATCCAGATGCAAATTTTTAAAAAAAAAAAAACTAGAAACACAATGCTTCTCAAAACACAATATCTTAAAATACTTTCAAATAAGAAAACATTTTCTTTGCTAAATATAAACACAAAGAGTATCGCCAAAATTTTTGACATGAGCTAATATTTTCTTCTCAGATCATTTTTGTCAGAGAAACGTGATGCAAAAATGCATCATATGATGCAAATTTCAAACTTCATAATTATACTTCTATATATATACAGTCTTTTTCAGGAATATTTGAGGTGTGCGATGATTCGCACGTGCAAATCAAGTAACGCGTGCGATGTAAAATGCACGTGCAAAGGAAGTTACAAGTGCGATACAGGCTCCAAGGTTAATCTTTGTTGCGCATTCATTTTGCGGTAGAAAAGTGGGGGACGTTTTGAATCGTGAACCCCAAACACGATGATCGAGCGTCTATGTATAGCGACTCTCTCAATCTTAACTTCCTTTTCTACATGTCCGAAATAGTATGCATGACTATACTGTCATTTTCATAAATTTATTGTTTATTTTTCATGTCATCACAAGCAAATAGGCAAAAATATGCTTCGCTTGGAACTTAACATAAATTCCCTGGAACAGGGCCCAAAAATCTTTTACAAATGCTCAAAAGCTCCCCCCCAACCAAAAAAGTTAGTAAATTTCTGCATTAAAAGCATCTATATATTTGTAGATAGATATAGATGTGCATATTTTACATGGCTAGCCTCACAAATATCGAGGGATAGACCCTGTCTATTATTTCCAGGAGGGCCATGGCTTTGATGGGGAATCCTGGAGTATTTAATGCTCTCTTTGAGCTATGCAAAGACAACTCCCTGAAACATCCAACGGCCCACACAGTCTCCCTAATTTCCCTCACATGGCTTGGGTTAACCCGGAGCTATGGCAATATTCAATTGCCCGTATTGAATCGCCGTCAAGGGGAAGCGAACCCTGGTCTCCCGCACAAAGTATGAGAGTGATCACCACTAAACTACGGCGCTACCAACCCCATAATGTCCACATAAAAACTGACATTCTTCTCAAAACTATAAAAATAATATATATAAAAAACCTTTTCTAAAGTTATACCACAAATTTCAACTTAATATCTATTATCCCTTCTCTTATAGATAAGTTTCAATGTTTATGCATTTTATGGGATTCTTTCTCTTGCCCAAAGGAAATTTTAGAAAATCTCTAAGCAAGAAATAATGTGAAATTATGGTTAAAACCTTTTATACTGTGGCTACTATCATCTATTCACTGGTATATGTTCTAAATCTAAACTGCATAGATAGATATATAGATGTGCATATTTTACATGGCTAGCCTCACAAATATCGAGGGATATATATACCCTGTCTATTATTTCCAGGAGGGGCCATGGCATAGATGGAGAGTCCTAGAGTATTTAATGCTCATTTTGAGCGACGCAGACCCAATTAGGGCCTGCGCTCTACTAGACAACTCCCGGCAACATCCAACGGCCCACACAGTGTGCCATCTCCCCAATTTCCCTCACATGGCTTGGGTTAACCCAGGGCTATGGTAACATTCACTCGCCCATGTTGAATCGCCGTCAAGAGGAATCGAACCCCGGTCTCCCGCACAGAGTACGAGAGCTATAACCACTAATCTACGGCGCCAAGATATATTTTAATTTCAAGATAAAAAAATTCCTCTCCCTAAAAACACGTTTGAAATCGACTGGTCCATGACTTATATTTATACCGCCTGCATTATGTTGCCTGTCGATTTGCGTTAGAGGTCTGGGAATTATAAACAACAAGCATCACGATGAAAATCACCTTTTAGATCCATTTCTATTAGGTAGAGAGTAAATGGATTTCCAACAAACGTATATATAGCTAGACCTTTTCTAATGTTTACATTTTCCAAAGTAAAAGTCAGCCCTTTTGGCTTTAACAATTGCGTGACAGGCAAAAGATGCAGGCGCTATGGTCCTTTTTAGTCTGTTTCTGCGCACGAAGGTATCATTCAGTTAGGATCAACCCGTATTCGAGGGATCCCTCAAATGCGGTATCCCTAGCTAGTCGCATATGCTATCACTCAAATGAGGGATCCCTCAAAGAACGGATGTTGTTGTTTACCAAATGAGCAACTACACTATTATTGAAAAGTCGATGTTCTGACTGATAGCCAACGATGTTTCTTTATAAAATTCGTGTTCTGGTTCCATGATCACAAAAATAAATAGATTATTGATCAATGTGAAGCACGTCTCATTACCACTGTATGCACTCCTTTCAGCTTTTTAGAGTAAAATATAATGCCTAAAAGAAAACTCAGAAAGAGCAATGTGGCGGCAACCCGAACAAGAGATGAAAGTGGGACGTTTGCTGCTATTTGTGGATGCATCAATCACGATGATTGGTCATTTTCCGAGATTTTCGAAGTGAAGCGTATTTCGTCACGAAGATTCTTTTCGAAAAAGGTCATTAGATCTATGAGAAAAAAGCATTTACCAGAACGTGGAAATACATTATGCACAGCATGTTATAACCATTTCAAAAACAGGTTAGCCAGGAGTTTTTTCTCTTGTTGAAAACTTTTCAATTAAATGAATTTACACTGAAGGTATTTGTTATTTCATCTATTTGTTTTGTATAGATATTACGACAGAGAACATTCAAGTTCAGATGAGGAAGAAGATTTGAGTACGGATGATAACAATATACAGGGTGTCCAAATGGAAACTGGTGCAGCTGATAATGCTACGACTATTAATGCTGCCAGGTATCAAAATTTACACGTTATTTGCATTCATTGTGTATGTTAGCATGTTACAAAACCTGATGTTTTTATGTCATAGATTGGAAAAACTAATGGACGATACAACCTCATTGCTAAATGAACTCGACGAAGTTTCTATCAATTCGATAAATCGCGCTAAACTTGGAACTTTGCTAAATCTTATTGCTTCGAAATTTGTGGAAAAAAATATTTACGCTGATGGAAACACACTTCAAGGAAACTATAAGAATCCTGATTACCTTGCGTCAATTGATTCAAAAGATTACATAAAGAATCGAGATTCTTTACTGGTTGCATTCATTTGTGGTGCTGCAAACATCAAATTTGAGGAACAAACAAAAAACAGTTTCCTATTTGCTATAGCTGTAACGATTGAAATGGTATATTTCCTGAGAAATCTCAATCTTGTACTTCCTCATTGTTTTATGCAAAACTTAGTACAAAGTTTTACTTCCGGCTCCAAAACTGTAACAAACATGAATGGCAAGGTAACACCTGGTGCATCTTACACTACCTATAAAACATGGATAAATGAACGTGGTGAGAATCCAATACAGTGTCCTTCTGGGGACGTGATTACCTTTTTACCAGTATGCATGAACCCAGTAGTCACACTTACGTTTGGCACAATTAACCCACAATGAGTTATACTCATTATCGGTTCGACTACCATATATAGTGAGGCATTTCTGGCATACATCTCTGTTCATTTTTTTCGGGTCATTCTTTTTTTTTCTTCTGGATGATGGAGTACTTGTGGTCGGAGCTGATGTAGGATCCATATTAGCAACACTTGAACAGGGAGAAGTAATAGCAGAAGATGGTGAAGTTATTGTTGTGCTTGATGAATTTGAATTGCAACGACTGAACATTTCTTGGTTCGTTGACCATCGGCGTGTAACAGGAGGGGTTACATTATGGCGTATTTCAACCAAAACATCGTCACCAGTGACTGTCTTCAATTCCTTCATCTTCCGCTGAAACCCTTTGCTGTGATTATATCGGGCATTCGCACGTGCTTTTCCAGACTCCAGATACTTTGTACCTAAAAGTTCATAGAGGACAATGTTAAATAAACAATATAAATTGGTTACAGAATCCAATTTGTCTTCCTTACCTCTTTTTTTAGCTGCGACATACTTCTTTTTTTTATTAGCCTCTAAATTTACTTTGTTATCATTCTCATCATATACCTCAATATCTTCTACATCAGACATATTTTTAGCTCTAAAATGTGAGTATGGTATGACTTCAAATAGATAGAATACACTAGTTTGAACACAGGTTCAGAGGACAATTACTGTAATGACAATCCAAAATATATATTCGATAGAATGAAAGAGACATGGAATTGTTATAAGCATTATATATTTATTAAGCATGCATCAAAGCATGACATACTCAATGTATATAATTTGCATCTTTTCAAAATGAACATAACATGAATGTACATAAATACATATGATAAATAAGTTCAAAATGGACAAGAATCACTTGTGTTTTCTACAATAACTCTCTCTGTACACCCATCATAGTTTTTGGTAAAGTTATGAAGCTCCCTGACAACGTAGTCAGTTTTCCCCTCCACAACATCTAAATCGTAGATACTGGGTATTATGACACCTCCACCACGTCGATCATATCCACCACATTCACTCTTTTCAAATTTCTGATCCGGTGGAGGCTTCTTGCTTGGTATGGGATCACCCACTGATTTGCTAAAAAATAAAACAAAAAGTTCACATATATCTACGAACAAATGTAGAGAGCAGATGTGTATACTTACCATGTAATGCTCTTCGTATAGGGAAGCAAATCGTGAAACACCTTCCCCAAATTCGCAGGCAGCTGTCCAACGAGCAAGCCTGCTATGTCCTTAACTTTTTGTGTAGAAGAACCCCTCTTTGCTGGTCTTGTTATCGATTCGTGTAACGAAACGGGAATGGCACTCAAGTTAGGCATCCACACACCCATAGCATACTTGTCGTACTCGTTCTCTACTGGCTTCACTAACATATCTATGTCTTGATGTGGTCGTATTCGATGTACATGATAACCTTTGATAGTGCTCTCAATCACCTTCACTTTCATTTTGGCTAAAAGAAAGAAAATATACTGCGAGGAGGCTATGATTTTTAAAAATATCAACCAAGGGGGAAGTCGTTTCCGCCTGATCGCACTGGTTAACGTCCACTTCGCACTGGATAGAAAGTTGATATTTTGAGGAACATGACGAAATAAACTTGTTTTGGGGCGCGGGCTTGTCTTCTGTGGCGCGCAAACAGAAAAAACGCCAAAATCCCTCATTTGCGGGGTATCATCGCTCAATTGAGGGATCCCTCGATCACGGGTTGAGCCTAACTGTCATTACAACTTTAATATATGTCAATCAAAAGACATCAGAAGTTATATATCCATCTATACTCGATAATAGTTTAAAGCCTCAAGAATGTTTCCGTAGAAAGACATGGGCTGAAAAAGACCTTTCTTCGGCAAGCTTCCGCATCTTTCTGTCTGCCACGCAGTTGTTAGAGCCAGAGAAGAGGGCTTACCGCGGAAAATGTAAACATTCAAAAAGGTCTAGCTACTAGCTAGCTATGTGTATGAGAGTCAATCCTCAAGAAAAAAAATGCACAGGGCTGAAAAACACACATTTAAAAGAACAATGCAATGTCACTAAATCTATTTCAACAGAATAAAACACAGCACAAAACAAACGTACTAGACCCAAACGAAAGTGTTTTTAGCCAAAATTTTGGTACCATTTTTATTGCGAAGCGCTAACACAAACGCGCAGCCTATTTGTCATTAAATATTTTCGCTGGTCAACCGGCCTTGTTGTAAAGCGTTTTTCAATCTCGTTCCTTACTTTCTGGATAGGCATATCGGAAAAGTGGGATGCGGGAAGCGGAATGCTGAGACCGGGACATGTGATGCGGGATGCAGGATGCGGGATGCAAAAAAATCATCCAAATAAAATAATGACCGCGCCAATATTATTTTTTCTCGCCATGGATTCAACGCCCGAAAAACTCGATAATAAATAAATTCAAAGTATAACGAAAAATAACAGAATTTTAATAAAGTCAAAAAAATGTGAATTATGAAAAACGCAAAGGATAAGGGATGCGGGATGTCAAAGCCACTAGCGCTTACAGCCCAGGTTGCGCTGGATTTGCAGCTTACTAAAAACCATACCACTGAGACCTGCAAATTTAAAAAAACTAAAGGGTTCTTCCAGTCGTACGTAGAAGAGGCTTGGGGACAAGTTGATGTAGCGGGTGAGGGATTGTAGTAGCTACTAAATGCAATTCGTCCTTTCAACACACCATCGGAGCTAGAAAAGGGGTCACTGATGCTGTGGTAATTGTTACAGTTACCTAAATTCTGTTTCTGCGCTAGGGTATTAAGGTCGAGCTGGAAACGTAACGCACATTTTTCACATATAAGTTCCGCTCAACCTCGTCCCCGGCGCTCTTTTTATCTTTCTGACTATCTAGCCTTGAAGTTCCGCTGTATCACAGGTAGAAAAGTTAATGCGGATAAATCTTGTTCGTGTCGTTGTGTGGTTAGTCAGAAAGATACAAATATGACCGAGGCTTGGTTGTACTTTTTATAAACCCTACCTGGTGCAACCAAAAATTATTTCATAACGGTATCAAGATTTAGCAGATTTCTAACGATATTCAACAGACCAGATGATTGTTTAGTTTATAGGAGATGGGCGGCCGCCCATGTTATCACCAACCACCCTACACGGTGCTAAATAACCGATTAGGGCAATCGCAAGAGACCGCGTTTTTAAGCGCTGAAATCTCATCATAAGAATAAAAGTTATGGTAAGTTCTACATGTATTAGTAGATAGCAGTTGAAAACACCGGCCCTCGTCCCCGTGTTTAATAAATGATGAAGGTGGCCGCCTTTTTTACTACGCGATTTTATGACGAATTGTCCGAATCTGCTAAAGTAGTATTTATCCTCGTTTTCAAGATTTGTTATCTAATGTCAAAGGTACAAGTGCTTACTTCACGGCCTCGATGTCAAAAAAGAAAAACCACTGGTAACGATTCGGAGTAGCAGGGCGTCATACCGTTTACAGATTGCCGAAAAGAAAGAGAAAGAGATAACCTCGTTCCCAGGGCATGTTGCCTTGTCGATGAAGTTGTCCGTAATAACGGCTCAGGGGCCACAAGACCCTGGGGACGAGGTTGAGAAAGAGAGAGAAAGTTGTTGTGCAGAGATATTTTGATTGTTGATTCTGAATGCTATCAATAATATAAATTTAACATGGCATATAAATTTTTTTTAAACAAATCAAATAAGGGAAAAATGTTAGCACAATTATTTATGCATAATTTATTTATTACCGTCTCAAACGACTCGATATTAATTATGCAATTTATACAACTTATGCAAATACCATAAAATTTATTCAAATGGGTTAAATTTATGCAAATGTATGAATAAAATTATGAAAATTAATGAATGAATTTTAACAATGAACGCATGTTCATTTTAAATTCAAGTAAAAAAAATCAAAAAAATCAGAGAAATATTCGAAGACATTTTGGCGAAAGACATACTTCAAAGTTTCCTTCGTAGTATCCTTTCATCCAAGTTTTGTCAAAAGTGTCCGGAAGAAAACATTAATATTTCGCAGAATGACTTTCATCACATTCGTTTGTTTTATATCGCTCGTTGTTGTAAGTACAAGTTTGCTAGTTGCACAAGCGTTGAGTTTCAGACAGTGTTTCAGAGGTACGACACAAGCGCATGATGATGGCTGCACTGTACCCTGAAGAACGTTGTATTTAGTCAGAACTAACAAAATAAGAAGAAACTGCAAGATTGGAAAAAGAAAAGCAATTTCAGAAGCGGTCATGAATTGATGTGTTATAAGAAGTCATCAATCGATGTGTATGTGCTGTGGATGGTCACTGGACGAACTGTATAACATTCCAAAAAAAATTGAAAATTGTAAATAGTCGTTGATAAATGTAAAAATATTAATTTATATATATGGTATTTGTTTTGATTTGTTTTACCTTTTTGTTGCTTCCCGTTGGATAAGCAATATTTAAAACACTAGTCGGTGACCCGTGGAAAAATCCACGGGTTCACCCGTCCTGAATTCATCGCAATTCGTGTGTCTCGTTACTGCGGTTACCATTTTGTGTGACAGACAGACGCATACGGGTATTATAATATAGACTAGTCGTTAACCCGTGGAAAAATCCACGGAGTCGCCCGTCCTTTATATATCGCATTTCGTGTTTCCGTAACAAAAAGACAAACAGACGCACGAACAGACAGACGGAATACGGCTATTATTAAAGAGACTAGTCGTTAACCCGTGGAAAATCCACGGGGTCGCCTGTCCTTTATATATCGCATTTCGTGTTTCCGTAACAGGACGCGCCTTTCGCGGACACACAGACAGACGACGGCTAGTAAAAAGGGACAGCAACACATTTTACCAACCATTTAACACGCTCTCCCCAACTTTCGATTTGAAGCAATACAAACACCGAAATAGGGGTTTGCCATCTCACGCAAATGGTGATTTAGCGAATCATACGGGTTCGCCCATCTCCGCATTTTGTATGTTACGCCTACTGCGGTTACCATTTTGCGTGACAGACAGACGGGCGTATAAGGGTCTTGTTAAATTTTGAAATTTCACTTGTGAAGGGAAGTAAAAGGGTTTTATTTTTTATACATGGTCTGCAAAATGCCACATTGCTATCCAGTTAGCCTAAAAACCAACCTAACTCATGTAACATTTTGGATCTCAACAAGTCATAATAACAAATTCAACTTTTAAGCTAGCGAAAAGCGCTACATATGCCTAGATTCCACGGTACCTTAACCAGTAAAGTGTAGTAGAGGGTGGCTTAAATAAAACAATTATTTTCTGTACCAGTAAAATATTCTGATAAAACACAATACTAAAAATAAAAATAAAAATAAAAAACTTTAAGACCATGTACTCCAGTGTTGTCGAAGCTACAAAACATTTTATCTTTAAAAATCTTTATACATGGGGTAAAACCTACGGTAAAATAGGGTAAAACACGCTAGCTTAAAACTAGGAGGATTTAGCTTGAAACAATAGGCTGGCCTAAACATTTTCACTCTAATATAACGTATTGTCACTGGTTAGTTCTCAACGTGGCTCAGTACATTTTTCTATATGGAGGGCACTCTACAACCACGAGCTGCGAAAACCCATAATACTTGTTGAAAATAAAATAACCTGTCTGTAACCAATCTATATACATAAACGCTACGCGGCGTAAACATAAATTTTATAAATAAAAAAACTGTCACTAAAAATCCGATCAACATAAAATAACGTACGTCGGTGATTAACTGACGTCTCAAATGCCGTAGAGGTAGCGACTGACGTAAAAATAAATCTTCAACAAAAGAAAGGTAACATTTTATAAAAAGAACAATCGATCTGACAGTTCCAATGCTGGAGCCTTGTGTAGTGACTGACCAACCAAGAATGCAAGTTTGTGAGCGTACTAAACAGAGCAGAAAAATTATTACAGGGGTAGAGCGCACACGGAGTGGAGGGTTCAAAGAGGTGGTACGAGGGTGGTGTACAGTGTACAAGGCGTAGAGCGTATACGGGGTAAAGGATACAACGGGTTAGCGGAGAGAGAGGTACACCATACGAGGGGGGTGGTGGGGGTGGTGGCGTACATAAGAAAGAGAGAGAGAGAGCACGCAAAGAGGGGAGAATAAAAATAATGTAAGCGGTTTATCAATGCGTTTCCCCTTTGAAAGATTAAGTTTAGTAGCTTACCTGGCATGGAGCGGGCACACGGATCGTTCCAGGCCAATTGTAATACAAATGCGTAAGTTTATAAGACAACCTGAACAACAAGAACAATACAATGAAGAACAGCGAGGCAAAAAAAATACATTAAATGTAACACACATGTCGACAAAAACAAAGTGAATTATAGATTGCAGCAAAAAGACAATGAATTTTAGAAGGCGAGTTCTTTTACAGTTCAATAAAAACACCCATGTAGGCAGAGGGTGCGACATTGTTTGTTGTGTCCACTGAAAGACATGCAAATTGAGAGGTTAAGACGCGCATCGCAGCGCAGAGTGAGATTGCAACAGCTTCAAGTGAACACATAGAGGACAAGAGCGCGTTTTTCTTTGTCCACAACACATGCATAGGGTGGGAGAGCAGCCGTATCGTCCACACAAGGCGAGAGCACTTTATGCATCCGCTAGAAAACACACAGAAGAAAACAACCTTAATACTGCATATCGACGGAACCTTTTTACTTATACGCGGACACAAACAAACAAAGAAATATTTGTAGTAATGTGAAAAAGGTTTTGTTTATTTTACCTTTGAAAATGATCAGCTTTCATTCCAGTAGTGTCATGCACAACAACGTAATGTGTGGGCGTCACCGTCCCTTGACGAACATGCTGACTCACCAAAAAGAAATCATCCCTAAGAAGAAAGTATAGCAACTCAACATCTTTAATTTTTTGCATAAAAAACCCGAAAAACGTTTCAAATCTACGTCTAAAAATATGATCAAAATTATTACCAATCACATCTAGTTATTGAATGATCGAGAACTGAACCAGGTTTTGGATTATCAAGGTTACCGCTTCCCTAAATAACAAATATATTTAAAATCGTTGAAAGAAATAATAAAATATAACACAAGCACACAAGATCACAACATTGAAACATCAATAAATAAGTATGCAACAAATATATTCATTATTTATTCGAGTAACTACAACTTGTGGTTCAACATGTTACGCCTGAACTGTTAACTTTTTCTTTTACGTTGTTGATTCGGAAACATAACAGGTCCGATTTCTGGCATAGGTTTAAGAATTGCTTACAAAATAGCATATGTTGAAGTATTCACAAGCCTCAGCGGGGCCTAGTTTTTGACCTAGTGATGTCTACAAAAAAACAAACGTTGATTCCGTACCTGCACAGCAAAGATTCTTTGAGAGATTCGTTTCTGCACAACGATAACCGAGAGTTTAGGTTCGTATGATTCACCAAGTAATGGAAAGCATTCTTGAAGTTGTTTCACTTCGTAGTTAGCAACTATACTGAGTTGGCCATCGCCTACACCATCTCGGAACACAATGATTTTTTCGGGAAGCGAATGATTTTCCTACAGGTATATCCAAATACGTTACAAGTACGTTACACAGGTATATCCAAGTACATTACAAGTATGTTGCATGTACGTTACACAGTATATCCAAGTTCGTTACATGTACGTTACACAGGTATATCCAAGTACGTTTCATGTACGTTACACAGGTATATCCAAGTACGTTACACAGGTATATCCAAGTACATTACAAGTACGTTGCATGTACGTTACACAGTATATCCAAGTTCGTTACATGTACGTTACACAGGTATATCCAAGTACGTTTCATGTACGTTACACAGGTATATCCAAGTACATTACAAGTACGTTGCATGTACGTTACACAGTATATCCAAGTTCGTTACATGTACGTTACACAGGTATATCCAAGTACGTTACATGTACGTTACACAGGTATATCCAAGTACGTTAGGTACGTTACATGTACGTTACACAGTATATCCAAGTACGTTACAAGTACGTTACACAGTATATCCAAGTACCGTACATGTACATTACACAGGTATATCCAAGTACGTTACAAGTACGTTACACAGTATATCCAAGTACGTTACATGTACGTTACACAGGTATATCCAAGTACGTTACAAGTACGTTACACAGTATATCCAAGTACGTTACATGTACGTTACACAGGTATATCCAAGTACGTTACAAGTACGTTACATGTACGTTACACAGTATATCCAAGTACGTTACAAGTACGTTACACAGTATATCCAAGTACGTTACATGTACGTTACACAGGTATATCCAAGTACGTTACAAGTACGTTACACAGTATATCCAAGTACGTTACATGTACGTTACACAGGTATATCCAAGTACGTTACATGTACGTTACACAGGTATATCCAAGTTCGTTACATGTACGTTACATTTTTTTTGAGCAAAACTCCTATCATTTACGTCTGCGTCTATCGTGGCATATTTAGACTTAGGTAGGCGCATTTTTTAAAGCATATGCTAAGCATATATCTTAGCTATTTCTTCCTCCGTATACAGACTTAATTAACGCTACTATGCTGTCTGAACTTAGCCGCGTGTATTTATATCTTTAGTTTTGTCCCGGTTTATTTTTTGTTTGCTTTGAGAAATAATTTTATTACGCTTATGTGGCAACGTTTAAGTTTATAATTTGATTTTCCAATAACCATAACACAAGCATACTTAACGCTGATTGTGTTAAGCTCCCAGCCTCATTTCAAATTTTCGCTTGTTAAAAAAACATGTGAAAAGGGGAAAAGACAAATTCCTAATACTACAAATAAACCAATGGTCAATTTTCCAGGTTTTTTGGATCAATTTTAAAGTGATCACAAGATGTATAACACAAAAAAATTAAAAGTACAATCACAATCAATATAAAGTCACACTTTTACCTCACTTTTAAAAATACTTTTTATGTTCGTCGCGCTTGAACAATCATTTCCGTGGTTTCAACACTTTTTAAAGATAGAAACCAGTTTGCCTATATACTTCAAAAATACTACAGATTCAAGTCCACTAAAACCGCGAGTTTGTATAACAACAAAAGTGATACTAACAACTTTAACCTACCTCGTGATATTTTCGCAGTGCGCTGGTGAAACACACTTTTAAACCATCGATCAACTCCTGGCCTGGTATTTGAAAACAACATCGCGAGTACCAGCGAGTGAAGGTTTTATTTGTACTCGCCACAAAACCTCCGATCGATCGTGTAGATTTAGATGAATCGTGGTAAACATCGATACCAACAATCATGACGTTTTTCTAGACAGTAAGAATAAACTCAACCACAGGGTGATTAAAAATCCTTTATAAAAAAATCTTTCACGAAAATGAAAAAAAAAGCAATCATTTTTCAGCCCCTTATTAATCTAACAACCAAATTCCAGTGTCAATAGCCTAATAAGATACAAAACTCTAAAAAAAAAGGTGACTTTTAGTTAATTGATAGTGGTTACCCCTCCCTTTCTAATAATTCCAGCCCCGCTACCCAACCTTAACCAAGCATACACTCGCAATTCGACTAGCTGAGTCTTCTTTATACAAGCTTTTGCGACAAAAACAGCTAAAGTTTCTTTGATATTTTAAGATTCTTTGATATTTTAAGATTCTTTTATATTTTTTATTTGCACGCGCTTTTCTCGTTTTCAAATTTTAATGCCAGGAACCGGGATTGTTGGGGTAAGTCTGAACACGAAGTAAGGATTTTATGAGTTCACCAGCCACACAATAAACTTACCATTGGAATCTGCAACGCCCACAGCTCTCCACCTAATTTACAATTGATTTGAAGTGCGACTTTTTGTGTTACGCTTCGAAGTTTGTTTTGTTGCGATATTGTTCTAGCGTTTATCATCTACAAACAAAGTATGTTACATTGATAACAGAAAACATCATCTCAAACAAATACAGAAAATCCTAAAAATGCAGATGATTGTTTGTCATAGCACTCTACTGATTGATTCACCCCGGTTGGATCAGTATAATCGGTGTAGCTTTGTGCATTGCCAACACATTGCCTGGTAGCGAACGAGGAGTCGTAGACGAACTTGGCCATTCATTGTAATCATATACACTTATATAACTACTTTGTGCAGAAATAAAGTTTTTGAGTATCCTTATTTTTAAACAAAACTTATAGTTCCATGCAAATCGAAGAAAAATGTAAAATTACAAACGAAAAATTTGCTTAATATTATCAAATTTCATAATAATGGTACCGACAATGTTGCAAACTGATTTTTTAAACAAACAACAAACGTCACTTACCTGTGAGGGGACTGGTGACTCGACACAACATAACTTTTTCACAGCAGCATATCGATCATCTCTTGAAGTTGGGAATATACACACCACACATTGAACTTGCGGATTTAAGTTTTCCCTGATAGCACGCAGGTAAGATTCTGTACGATCGTCTCTAATAGCAAACGTGGATGGGTCGCGACACTATAATAAAATAGTTTACATGTCCACACACCTTTATTTAATCAGTCGCAATCGCAGTTTTACTTGTCGCCACCCATTTCATTATACATATGGAAAAGCTTATATTCTGTCATCATTTCCTCAAATACTAACTTTTACTACCTACGCTTTTGTTTCCTGCTAGCCAAGTTAACTAAGCTATGTTTAAGGATATCAAAATCCAGTTTCTCTCAGAGTAAATCACTAATTCAAATTCACGAATAAATATAAAATAATTTCTTAAAACAAACCCTGAATGAAATTAACTAATGAGCACAAAGCCAGTGTGGCCACATATTACCCTCATAATAGTGGATTTAAATATTTTTTTCCGGTTAATGAGACCATTCCTATTGAAAACATTACAGAAAAAAGGATATTTAAATGATCTCGTGACCAAATATTAGAAATAGCCAATCAAAAATCGATATTAGTGTTCTGACCGCAAAAAATTTGTTTCCATCTATCATCATTTATCACCATCACCAATGGGTTGGACGTGGTATAATAATGACCTTCTTACAATTTGATCTAAAACGTGTTAGTTCTAAACTCAAATTCTTCTGCATCAAGCTCGTCCTTATTACCTCCTGCCAATTCTTTCTTTCCAGCATAATTTTCCCACCTTAACTATTTCAATTACCTGGACAATATGCTGCAATCATTCACAAAATATATTGAGACAAGTTGGCAAAATTCGAAGTTTGTCCCACAAGTAGTTACATAGGCTATTTCAATACTAGGTTCACGCAATATAGGTATTGTATCGAGCGTAGGACCTTTATGTTAACTGACGTCAGTAAGGCCACTTCTTCTCAAATTTCAGGTCTCTGTGGGCTCTGACGTGAATTATTCAGTGCTTACTTAGCCTACATATCTGAAAATATAGCACTTCAACAGGGCTGCAGCGCATTCGCATGTTGATGATTTTTACTAACTCTCTAAAATAGCCAAAAAAATGTCATTGTGTCAATATTTTGGCCAGTGTTAGTTGTGGATTTTTATTTTACTTGTAGTGATCACGCGCTAATACATTGACATTTAACAAACAAAACACATACCTGTATTCCCATTTGTGGACAACATTGTTTCATGGTTTGTACAAAATCCATTGCTTTTTGCTGATCACGTTTGGTACAGACAACCATCCAATTATTGATATCAACCTATGGAAAAAAAAACAAAGACAGTTCAACTAACATGCTGTTCTAAATCGTTCAGCATTTTTTTTTATAATTTTTGCGATATTTGGAGGTTCCTGAGAACACGGACACAAGAAAAATGCAAGAAAAGTAATGTAAAAATACTTAAAAATGACAGTGCTGAATATTTAAACCTTTTGGGAAGTTAACTATTTTTAAAAAAAATGCAAACACAACATCCTACTGAGGCAATGTTTCACAACTAAACACAAATACATTTAGGTATCTATATTTTATGGGTTTCAAGGTTTCCTAGAGCATAATGGATACTTAGGATTTTCACCTAGTCCGCATTTAAGTTTTCAAGTTCCGGCAGACACTCTGATTACGACAACATAACACCCTGAATATATATAAATTATTTGCAAAATAAATTTTTGAAAAAGTTTTTGTGGAACTTATTTTAGTGGAATATCCTAAAGTTGTAAAATGAAGTTCAGAAAATTTTTCAAAATCAGACATCCGCGAAATTTCTTTGATCCGGAACAATTTTTACCACAGAATTTTTCATCTCTTTGTCCTTCGATTTGAGTTCTTCATTGTTCATTTAAAAATAACTTTATTCTGAAAGTTATATCAGGCAAAATATTGATTTTGTCTCTATTAAGATCATATATTTTCAGCATCTCCAAAATTCTATAATTTTCAGAAAAATTTGATCACCGAAAAAATATATTCCAGAAATTGAAGCATTTTGCACTTATTTTCTTGAATATGAACCTCCATAAAAATTTATTAATTTGTTTCCTATAAGGTAGACAAAAAAGCAGCAATATGAAGAAATTTAAAACCATATCTATTATTTTAGGGGTTCAAATTAGAGATATCTCGCAAATCGATATAACATAACAATGTCTAAAATAACCTAGGCAACTGCAGACTAAGGTAAATAAACATTCATAAGGAGATATTCCTTATGGTACATCCATGATTGAGAAGATAAATCAAGGTTCCCACTCATTTTGCAACTAATCTTAAAAAATATTTAGGAGAATTTAGAAGTTTTAAGGAGATTAGCAGGGAAAACACAGATTTAAGGAGAATTTTAGTCAGTGAAAGTGTAACTTAAATTCAAAAAAATCAAGGATGTTAAAGGAATTTAACAAGGAAGACGAATTTGATTGATCAAATTTGATTTCCGCATTAGCCGATGCAGGATATAAATATTTTGGACTTTTATTCCACAAGAGAAAATCCATTAAAAAATTGAGTTTGATAAATAGATGTTCCCTAGCAAGTATGGAGATTTTAGGAGTTTTCACAAAAAACGGGAAATGTTAGGCTTTTTTAACATTTAGGAGGTGTAGAAACCCTGTAAATATGGTGAAACTAGTACTTTTGCATACCTCCTATACTATTTCACATTATAACAATATCTTTACCATGTAAATTTTAGTTTTTAGCTGTTTCCCTGTTTACCTTTTACTGCACAAATGATTTGTTCACGTGTGACCACTCTATTTCCCCCTCCTCCAAAAAAACCTGCAATACTTACTGCACAAATGATTTGTTCACGTGTGACCACTCTATTTCCCCCTCCTCCAAAAAAATACTTACTGCACTGATGACTTGTTCACGTGTGGCCTCTCTACCCCAGTCAGCTTGATCGTTACACATAATTGTTTTACTTCCAAGTATAATTTTCTCGGGTGGTAATAAACGTCCTTCCATCTAGTAAGAAACAGAAAATAATGTTGAATGTGGTCACTGAATGCCCGGGATAGCTTTCTCAATCGGATTGGTATTATTATCAATGACTGGCCCTCCAAAAGGGGTCCTAGTGCATTCAAAACTATTATCTAAGCTACAGAAGTCGTGAAAGCGCAGCAACCGCTGAACTAGACAACAACCTAAGACATCAATCATATTTTAATATCGACGGCCAAGCAGGTAGGACTTATTACACTTTTATGTCTCTAGCGTGACTTAGCAGGGATCGAACACACAAGCTTTTGCACTAGAATCGAACACTGTTCCAAAAAATTAACATGTGCATAAAAGACAATTACCTTCATTAAATCTTTGTCCAGTTCCAATCCCCACGAACGCAACTCTTCGACTGCTTCTGCTTTACTGTAAATATTTTGTATAAATTTTGACATGGCTTGTTTTCTTTGGTTAGGTGTCACTCTAGTGTGTTGTGAGATGTCCTGAAAAAAAAAGTCAAACATTAAGTATCTCATCAAAATTGAACTGTCGTTTATCTTTTGTACGCAATTTATCCCACAAATCTATTTCTTTACAATGCATAAAAGTTATTACCTAAAATCTTGATATAACTGAATGTAATATTGTACAACCCATAAACATGACTTTACCTTCATAACTCGAAAATCTGAACGGATGGCATCTGTTAAACCAGTCATTGAGCAAAGTTCCGGTATCAAACAGATCACCTCGAGTGGTTTACCCTACATTATAAATTGAAATGAAAATAGCATTAAATACAATAAGAAGAGCTTCTTTGCACAACCACAACTGCCATTAAAAGATTGGAAAAATTTGACAAAATTTTGACAAAGTGCAGTTTAGTCAGAGTAGGTATACTTTACCACACCAATATGTGAAAGTTTATGTCAAAATATTTCAAATCACGAAAGTTTATAAACATGAAAAAGTTCTTCTTCAATTCGCAAAAGTTACTGTTTACAGGAGAAAAAAAATGCCAGCTATAAGAATGGTTTATTTTAGTTTTAATTTATCAATCCTTATTATTTTTAGGTCCTTCTACAGTCCAATCTACTAGTTATCATTTTGCTCAACTTACCTTCTGCTGAACGCCTTTCTTTTCTTTTGGTCGATGTATTAGCAATGGTTGCCCGGTATCTGATAAAGTTTTGTCATATGATTTTCTGAAATGAAAATTATTTGAACAGGTTAGAGTTATTTTTTTAACAAAATACTAATCCATATTAAACAAATTTACTCAAATTCCATTTTGTAATGAATCCTATCCCAACAGCCTCCTTTTATAAACAGTCCACTCAAAAAAAATTGTGTAAAAAACTTTGCAAGAGTTTGGGTAAATACAGGCAATAGATGAGGTTTGGGTACAGTAATCCTCTGTATCCAGCTACTCACTTATAATAATCAATGTACGTCATTTCCTCGCCATTGTGATATGTGAATTTTGATTCTGGACTTTTATCCCATGCAATGTCATCTATTCTATACGTCTTGTTGTTATAACTGAAAAAGTTGTATTCTATATATGTACAACAACAATGAAAAGAAATAATAAATGTGTATTTCAAGATTATTAAGTTCTTTTTCTAGAAAATAAAGGGAATTCCAGGTTTTTAAAGCCACTTAGTCATAAGTTTTTTTAAAGTTTTTGAGGTCTTTAGGGTTTGAGAGACACATACCGTAGTAGTTCCTCTTTTTAGCTCCCGGGGGGCCTTTTAAATTCTGGAGGTTTTAGACGGGGGGCTTAATAAAAGGGGGGGGGGGGGCTAAATAAATATTAGAATTTTAAACACAATATCATCATCATCATCATTCTCGGCTTAACGTCCGTTTTCCATGCTAGCATATTTTTCAAATTAATACATAATGTTAACTGCATCTGTTTCATCATCGTCTTATTTTCTCCAACTGGTCACAGAAAATTTAAAGATGGACTTGTAGTGCCTTGAACATATACAGCCCGTTATAAAAAAAAGAACCATAGATATTATTTGCAAACAAAACTTGGGGAGAAAAAATTAAAGCTGCAGCATATGGATATCCTTGTATATGACGTTAAGGGTTTTATTTTTATTTTATTTATTTATTTATTCATTTTTTTTTTTGGGGGGGGGTTAATAAAGAAAGGGGGCTAAAAAGAGAAATTACAGTAGTTCACAAGCTCCTAATGTTCTAAAGTTTAAAATAAGAGCATCCAGTAGAAGTAGAGCATCCAGTGAACAGTAGTTTCATCTTGAGAGCACTTAGTGGGCAGGAATTTTCATCTTGATTATATGGATATTCTAGATAACTGTCACAGTAAATACAAGTACTTTATTGGGATGAATGACATAATCAAATTTACCGTGTTAATACCACAGTTCCCACCAACTGTTTCGTTACTTCTGCTTGGAAGTTTTGTGGATTTTTGCGGAGGATATCATACCTAAATTGATAAAGTAATACAGTTAACTCCTGGTAACTCGTACACCTAATAACTCTAACTTTCATTCTTTTAAATAATTTTCTTGGATCCCTTGAACTTTCGTTAATACTTTCTTATAAAAAACTTCGGTTAACTCAAACCTTGGATAACTCGAACATTCTTTAACTGGATTTTTATCCCCCCTGAGGCTAATTTCTTTGGATAATTTTTTAGTCAAAAAAGGAAATCAAAGATTAGATAAATGTCAGTCAGTTTTAGTTGTCTAATTCAGAGTGCTGATTAACTGTCTCAGCACACCAGACTAACATCAAGAAACAAATCACTTACATAAAGTTTAAACAAGTATCTGTTCGTAATAACCTGTGCGAAACGTCAGCAAGTAGCATAACACCACCTGAAAAAAATATAATCTACATGTTTAGGGAATATTGTTGAGCATCTGCCAACTTTAATGGAAACACATATTGCACTAAAAATGACATAAGAAATGCTGCACAATTAAATTTCTGCTACAGTGGCACAACAGTTTTCTTTCTTTTATTGCATAATAATAATAATTTTCCACTGCTTTTTTTTCTCGTGTAAAAAAAAAAACCTTCCAAAAAACACAGAACTCTATATTTGTGTTGTTTTCAACATGATAAGACAATTTTCCTCTTTTACTTGCTCTGGCTAATGTAACTTTTAGTAGTATTTTACTTGTATTCTCATTTTAACGGCGAAATTTATCTTAAAAAAATAATAAAGAAAAGATGTTAACAGACATATGAAAAATATTTTGTCAACCCTGGACCAAGCTCAAAATAACACATTAGAGACGGAAATTCGTAAAGATTTACAATTTACAAACAAACCTTCATAAGCTTGTATAGCTGTGATGTAACCCGGCCACAATTCCAATCTATGTTCTGGTATGGGTGAAGGACGCTTTGGATCATAGTAGTAACGACCAACTTGACTCATTTCCAACAACTTCATAATTCTAAATAATGCGAGGTAAATAAGAGGTGGAGAATTATTATAATCTGCGTCACAACCAAAGCTTACAGTGTGCAGAATCTCAAAATATAAAGTTAAAAAAAAATTATTTATACAAATTCTTTTATTCCCCATACACCACACAGGGGATCCTGCTAAAAACATACACAAGCAAGTTCCAACATTATAGGAGCAGTTGTTGGTAGCGTCTATTGAGACATATTGAGGACTTTCGATTGCCTAGTAAAACAATTCTTTAACAATTGCGATGTAAAGAATGAGTTAAAAGTTTTTAAACACTAAGAAACTGAAATACTTGCCCCGCATGAAACCCAGTTTGAAAATTTTGAGCGCACATGATTCCAATATATACAGAAATTGCCAGTAAATTATCAAAACAAAAATTGTTTTGCAGTACAGAGGGGAAAACAGTACTCCTGTTTAGAACATACAAAAAAACAAAAAAATTAATGTGATTTCTGGGATGCATGCCAAAACAATTCGAAAATACATGTAAGAGATTACAGCATATACACAACTAGAATTTTCAACTACATTAAAAAAAAATTAAATAAAACATGTAATAAAACAATTATCAAAATACTGCACATACTTTTAAGAATTCTCTCAACCATTCCCTATTTACATTATTTATTACAAAGTGAAGTTAAATAATTTATACCTTCGTAAAACTATGTTGTATAACTGAATGCACTGTGTTGGGTCAAGCACCTTGACAAGGGTTAAAGTTAATTCGATTGTGGCGCCATCAGTTATTCTTTTGCTTTGTAATTTCATTTGCTACAAAAAAGTGCAGATATTATTAACTAATAAGAAATAAAGAAAAAAGAATTTTAAGAGAAATTTACATTTGAAATTTGTAGTTTTTTGACCTGGACAAATCACAAAAAAAAATGTGCAGGTTTTTTAGGGAGGCGAAAAACCCAAGTTTTATAAAAAAAATGACAAAGGCAGCACACCTGATACATGTCATATGCTTTTTGCTACGCCTTTATTTAAATTTTATGAAAAACCCTGTGCTACAAAAAATAATTTAAAAAATTTCCATTTATATAAGTTTTTTAAAATATTTTAGGAGTGGCCCTGTTGATATCAGTGCAATTACCGGTTCAGGTAGACGATTGGGAAGAAACAACGTTGAACCATCAAAAGCTTTTGTTTTTCCTATGATATCTCGATGCTCATTCAACATTCCAAAACGCATATTTTTGCTTTCTATAGGTGGGCTAAAAATAATGAACATAAATTCAGACAGTGAAACTAAACATATAAAAATACAATAAGTAAGTAAGTAAGTAACAGAAAGTTTTAACGTCCTTGGGGTTTCCATCCTAACGGTTGGCTCTGCCTCCCCTCCAACTGTAACTATGCTACATTACCGCCAGAGATACGTATAGCATTGCTCTAACTTGCTTCCTGCCACACAAGCCGGTTAGCGGTCAGTAGATGGCACCAAATGGGCTGACAACACTGCATTTAAAGTGCGCCAGAGTGGGGACTCGAACCTGAAACCTTATGATTACAAGTCGAATGCGCTACCACTACACCATCTCCGCTAAATATAAATCAAAAATACATAAGAACATGCATACTTAAAGGACACGCTGTATTGGAATGCTGCTTCTTTCTTGCTTTTAAAGCCAATAAAGTTTACACACATAGGATTTCTAAAAAATAAATAAATCGCTTTAATGTAAATGCACATGAATTGATATAGAGTTAAAGAACCCAGATAACATTGGTTGTTTAATATATTCAGAGAAAACTTACGGTGTACCAGCACTCCCCTTCTCCAAATTTTTCCTGAAAGATAAAATCATAAATACATAATTCATCTATTATATTAATTTTCCAGTCCTGTCTTTCTGTTGCAGGCAAAGTGGATATGTTCCTTTTTTTTTAAAGTTGCTGAAAGATGCAGGTCTCAAATGTTAATCGACTAATTAAACTTCACAACCTCAATAACATTAATTTAACATCAAGAGCTTACTTTAAACTAATGAAGTCATTACAATTCCCTAATAACTTTGAGCCAACTTGGAAATGGGTAGAAATAACTGACATCATCTCCTGCATGGTAACTAGAGACCACCTGGGATCAAAATGGGACCAATTTCCAAAAGTTGAGTCAGCCCACCCGTTCCATAACAGACAAGTTAATGACCAAAAAAATTTAACACAATGCTATACATTTCTTGATCAGTGGAAAGCAAGGTAAAATACGCTTGTCGTAACATCCTCCTCCGTTATGAATTTCAAATAAATAATTTTAATCCAGCGAAAGACTTTGAATATTGTCAACTAAACTATAGTCCGTATAAAGATTTTGCACTTAAATCTATATTTTCTTATAAGAATGTGCAAAAAAAATTAAAAGAACACTCATATTTTTTATCAAAATATTTTTTCTATTTTTTTATTACAGTACCGCCTAAATGTAACTTTACATGTGTACGATATTTATTACCTTCACATGAACCTTCGGTAGCGTCAGAACTTTTGTTGTTATTGTTAACTTATTGTTAAAAATACATCAGCTATTTTTGCATGTTGAAAACAATAGAGTTCATGTGTCACATGCGAACTTTAATTAGCTCATGTAAACTTCGCGTAACTCATTGTTGTATGTAATTGCTATAGCCGTCAAGGGATCAACGGAAAAAAATTAAAAATTAAAAAAAGCTTGGTTTCTACTCATGAACAGCAACGTATTATCTTTTGTTTTTACATGCGATTTATTATGATACTTAGATAGAATCTCGTGTTTTGCATGCAATTTTATTGTTTTTACGCAAACCTAAATGTTGTATTTTATTTAGGGACCGTCTCCACCATCGTTTTACATTTTATACGAATTGAAACGATCATTTCTAAGATCCTGTTTTCATGATTTTTAAACGATCTACGGCGATCTTTTCGCTTTCTACGATACCGTTTTCATGATTTTTAAACGATCTATGGCGATGTTTTTGCTTTCTACAATTTCATTTTCATGATTTTTAAACGATTTACGGCGATCTTTTCGCTTTCTACGATCCCGTTTTCATGATTTTTAAACGATCTACGGCAATCTTTTCGCTTTCTACGATGCTGTTTCCATCATTTATAAACGATCTATGGCGATGTTTTTGCTTTCTAGAATCCAGTTTTTATGATTTTTAAACGATCTACGGCGATCTTTTTGTTTTCTACGATGCTGTTTCCATCATTTTTAAACGATCTACGGCGATCTTTTCGCTTTCTTCGATCCTGTTTTTATGATTTTTAAACGATCTACGGCGATCTTTTCGCTTTCTACGATGCTGTTTCCATCATTTTTAAACGATCTACGGCGATGCAACAAAATGCAACGCAACAAAAAGTAATAAAACTTGGGATTGCGAAAATGGCAAATTACTTTATTTATTTTAATCTTCGTCAAGTAAGTTTAATTTGATTGACCGAAACTAGTATTCGAAACTACTATTTTTAGCTGCATGCACAAAAATCAAGGCACGTGAGTATCAAAACAGTGTTCTCAAAATAGAAATAAAAAAACAGGTAGCAATGCGCAAGGTACAAAGCTATTATAAAAGTTTTAGTATGATCGCTTTGATTTTACATTCTTCGCATAAACATGATTTTACATTAAACACAAAATGTTTAACGCTTTACGCGTGTTCATTCATTTTTTAAAAAATATATATCTTTTAATAGCTTTCGTGATCGTTAACACTTTTAAACAATAGCATGCATGTTACATGTAAGAACAAAAGGATTCATCAAATCTTATTGTTATGACTCGCGCATGACGACAAAAATAGAAAGCAATTCAGTTCATGTGTAAAGAAAAGATATGTGAAGGTTCTTTATGTAGACATGAGATCGTTACACCACGTCGTAAAACTCGCGTACATGTAAAGTTACATTTAAGCGGTACTGTAATTTAATTGGGAAAAGAATAACTTGCCGTATAAATTTCAAAACAGCGCAAGTATAAGTAGTAGTTATGGCACAGTGCCGAGAAAAATATCGGAAATATTTTTTTGAGTTTTTTATGTTCTGACCATACCTTCTCGATAAAATTATTTTTATTTCAACGACTGACGGAATGTAAGCTACTATCGACTTTGTCCGTAGAACAACTAATTAAGTTGGAGTCGCCTTACATGGTCAAGATCAGACTTAGACTTCAAATTTCAAGGTGGCAAAAGAAGTTATTCAAATCTCTCACTTACACATTGTACAAGGCAAGGAACATTTTTGAAGACAGTCCCACACAATCTTAAATATCTAACAGTTACTAACCTTGATGTCACTGTCATTTGTTCCAATTCTTTTACAGGTGGTGATGGCTAAGTGAGAAAAACAAGTGCAATAGTAATTGTATTATGAAATAACTATAATAATAATCAAGAAAAAAAATATTCAATAAATTGGGAGCCATTTATTGCCAAAAATGACATGTGTGATACATTGCATATGTTTTCAGAAACTGAGGCCTTAACCCTTTTAAAACCAGGCTTTTTTGGTATAGTCTGGCATTTAAATTTGGTTCCTAAGATGTATTGACTTTAAGAGAAAGAAAATGTGCTTTGGAGTAAATATATTTTTACTTGCTATTATTAATAATTATTTTCTTGTTTTTGTATTTTAGAAGTATTGTATATTTTTTAAATCACTTTCAAAAGACAACATAGAGAGAATCTTCAGCTATCTTCAAGCAAAGCTAAGTCATGTGAGTTTTTTCTTATTTGCACATGTAAATGACTTCAACTTCAAATAAAGAAAATTATTGAATGAATCAAAAAACACAAAATATATACTTATAAGGTTGGCTTTTGTTTAATAACGATATATAGTGAAATTGACCCCTTTGGGGGATTAAATTTAGATACAAAAATGTTAAAAAAAAGTAAGAAGGCAGGAATAGATTTTTTAATGAAGTTCATGAATAATACATACCTCTCGTTTTGCATCTGTAGGTAAACTTGGAGAAGTACAAGGTGGCGGTGAAGCTAGTGGATGAAAAAAATTTCTTTCCAAGAATACATTAACTATGTCTGTCCGTAACTCCTAAAGTGGACATTCTCCTATAATGTAGCTGAAAAAATTTATGTCTTGGATCGTCTCCGAGATCGTTTCAAAAAAAATCGTTTCATATCGTTTCATTTTTTAATTAGCATAGCATGTGATACGAATTTGAAACGATTTTAAAGTAATGTTTAATTTTTTGAAATCGTTTCAAATCGTATGGAAATCGTTTCACCATTTTGTAAATCGTTTCTTTAAAAACTAAAATCGTTTCAAAATCATTTCAAGATTGTTTTATTATATTTACTTGAAATCGTTTCACATACCATAATTCATTTCAAAATCGTATCGTTATCATCGTTTCAGTATATTTATGTTAGATCGTTTCAAAATCGTTTCAAACTCGTTTCATTGTGTTTGTTTTACATTCTTTTTACATAAAAGAATAAAAAAAATTATTAATCTAATAATGGTCTCTCAATAAAACCTACGCGCTGTCACGTAGGTAAATTTCTAAATCGTAAAAAATCACGTATATGAAAAAATTATTTATTATATAGATTTGCTTATTTTTTTAATTCATCTATTTTATTACTAAAGTTTTTTTCAATACGTAGCTCTTTTTTATTTCATAAACTTATTCAAAACGCACTACAATGTCATCTAGAATGTTTCTTTTTATGTAAATCTAAGTTTTCTTGAACAAAATGAACAAAATAATTATCACGGATTGTCTGTAACGACGACGCATGGAATAATATTTCTAACGTTTATAGAATTTTGTTATCTATTTATATCTCAGCAATCACAGTGTGCATAATAAAATGAATTGCGGCAATGAGGAGAAGATACCTGTGTCTTATTAATTGTATTTTTTTATTGTTTTTTACATTTTTGTGGCCACAAAACTGATCACAAAAATTTTACATTTACTAAGTTAGTCCTGGGCAATAGGTTTTGACATACATCCAATAACACCTAAAAATGGTACCTGTCATACTGCTCCATTACCAGAAGCAAATCATTTCAATATGTGATTGCAAAGATATAAATAGATTAGAATAACATTCAACACAAAAGAAAAATTGATCTCCAGAATCGTGTTTTAGAGAGAGTAAGGAAATCGTTATTGAGAGAGAAAAATAAAGCACCTAAGTGAAGTAAGGTCGTAAGTACTGAGTTTTTTAGATTAAATTTTAAACTTGTGTTATATCATTTGTTAAAGGAATACGGCGAATATCTATATATGTTCCGTTCAGTAGCGATTTTTTGATTTTATAATTTACGCTTTATATATTTATAATCGTCTTTCGGAGAAATAAGTTAAAAAATAACTAAAACAATATAAGTTAAAGATAAAAAAGGGACGTTTTCTCGTCATTTTAGAATGAAATACTGCAACTTTAAAGCTTCGCAGGGACGTTTTCTCGTCATTTTAGAATGAAATACGGCAACTGTAAAGCTTTGCAGGAACGTTTTCTCGTCATTTTAGAATGATATACTGCAACTTTAAAGCTTCGCAGGGACGTTTTCTCATCATTTTAGAATGAAATACGGCAACTGTAAAGCTTTGCAGGAACGTTTTCTCGTCATTTTAGAATGATATACGGCAACTTTAAAGCTTCGCAAGGACGTTTTCTCGTAATTTTAGAATAATATACGGAAACTTTAAAGCGTCGCAGGGACGTTTTCTCGTCATTTTAGAATGATATACGGCAACTGTAAAGCTTCGCAGGGACGTTTTCTCATCATTTTAGAATGATATATGGCAACTTTAAAGCTTTATATATACGTTTTCCTGTTATTTTAGAATGAATACGGCAACTTCTTAAAGAAAAGACAAGTTTATATTTCACAAGTGTAATTGGTTTTTAATTAGTTAATTCATTTCAAAATTCATTTCAATAACGTCATCCACCTTTAGCATCGTATTACATTTGATAATTTAACAATCGTATCAAATCGTTTCAAACCTTTTTTAAAAAATCGTTTCAAAATCGTTTCAGAATAGTTTCAAAATCGTTTCATTTTTCATAGTAAATTATATAATCGTTTCGTAAAAAAAATATGAAACATTTAAGTCGTTTCATGATACGATTATGAAACGATGTAAAAAAAATAATGAAATGATTCCCATACGATGAAAATCGTTTCAATTCGTATCAAAAATGAAATGATCTCGAGACGATCCCTTATTTGTTACCTTTACTGACATAAGATCATATGCATACTTATATCAAATTATACCAAATTCTTATCAACTTAGATTCCATTTAACTTACAGTACAGTCTGAATGTAATCTACCGCGTACACGCTAATATCACACCTTTGCATGGAGGACGGCAGTCGTTTGTTATAATTAAATCCCTTAAGGGTTTTGCGAGTTTATATTTGCGTGTTAAAAAACAATGCGCTCGCGAAGAAATATCAGAGCAATTATATTTCTTGTAATAGCGAGATGCATTGTGTAAATGTATTGATAAGCTATTCCCTTATTAAGTATTAGTGTGAAGTAATTAAATAATAAAAATCTTTCGCGAAGTTTTATAATACATTGTGCGAGAATGTATTGTTGATTTGCGAGAATGTATTGTTGATTTAATTACTTAAAAGATTCCAGCGCGTTTAATTTAAGAAACATATTAGAAGCATTGTTCACAACTATTAAATGACTCGCGCGTTTTTTTATTAAAAGAATACAATTACGGTTTATTTTTTTAAAACAAATAGGGTATATTCTGAAATAAATACAATATCTACATTTCTTGATGAAAACATTTCCTTCTTAACAAACCACGTAAAATAATCCTTCCGCATACTTTTTTATTGAAACAAATAAAAACATTTCTATCGCCGCTTTTCGTTCTTAAACTTTTAAAATGCAATCTAAGACAGCATTTCTATCGCCGCTTTTCGTTTATAAACTTTTAAAATGCGATCTTAAAAAACATTTCTAACGCCGCTTTTCGTTTTAACTTTTAAAATGCGATTTAAAAAACATTTCTATCACCGCTTTTCGTTTTTAAACTTTTAAAATGCGATTTAAAAAAACATTTCTATCGCCGCTTTTCGTTTATAAACTTTTAAAATGTGATCTTAAAAAACATTTCTATCGCCGCTTTTCGTTTTTAAACTTTTAAAATGCGATTTAAAAAAACATTTCTATCGCCGTTTTTCGTTTATAAACTTTTAAAATGTGATCTTAAAAAACATTTCTATCGCCGCTTTTCGTTTTTAAACTTTTAAAATGCGATTTAAAAAAACATTTCTATCGCCGCTTTTCGTTTATAAACTTTTAAAATGTGATCTTAAAAAACATTTCTATCGCCGTTTTTCGTTTTTCGTTTTTCAGGGTGGCCACAGAATTTGGTAAAAGAAATTCCATGACTTTTCCATGACTTTTCCCTGACCAAAACCGATAAGAAAAATTAAACCCCTAAATTAATCAATTATCAAACAAACCATAAATTTCATTATTTAGAGAACAACTTTGCTGAAAAAAGTACAAGTACTTTTTTCTACATGATGAAAAACAACAAAATCGTGTCAAAATATAAAGAACATATATATTCATACAGAATATTCATATAAAATCAGAACTTTAGAAAAAAATAGACTAGAAAAACAACAAATATCAACTAATATCCTATATAGAGTCTGTGAGCATTGACGTTACTTTTCTTTCTGAAGATCCTTAGTTAGCTTCTCCACAGCTTTATCTAGTTCGGCTATGTTAGCTCTCTTTTCGGTGACCTTCCTTCTAAAAGCATTTGCTTTAACTAAAAAGTCCATGTTCTCAGATTCCTCAGCTTTGTAGCAGAGTTTTTCAATATCCGTGTTCAGTGCATTGATGGATGAGATTAATCTTTTCTTATGGTTTTTAACATTGTTGATTTCGTCTGTTATTGATTTTCTTTTGTTTGATTTCTTGTCTTCGTTGACTTTTCTTTTTTGGTCTTCCAGATGTGTTCCGTATCTTATTTATCGAAACATGGCAAATAATCGATAAAACTTCCTGAATAGTACTAGTAATGAATACTTAAAACATTAAAGAAAACTCAATGCAAATACCACTTTCACACAAGGTATATGACAAGGTGATCTTTACTTTCTAAGAACAAATATATTCCTTTCCCATACTACAAGCTAGAACTATGCTAGGACTCCCTTCCTTAGAAGAAACATTGATTGAAAACGATTTTACCACACAGATTACATCAATATAAGTTATCATTGCTTGTAAACTAAGCAGTCACATGACATAATGTATAATAAAACAAATTTATAGTATAATAAAACCAAACACAACTATGTTATATTGCAACAAAGCTTGACAATGAAACTGTTCAAAAAATTGAAATTAAGTTTTCTTGAAATTTATGCTACAAAATATAAACTGCAAAAATATTTAGCCAGTCAAAAACTTAGGTTGTCAAGGAAAAAAAGTTCCATGACTTTTCCATGACTTTTTCATGAAAATCCTGTTTTCCATGACTTTTTCCAGACCAAATAAAATTCCATGACTTTTCCATGATTTCCAGAATTTCCATGACTTGTGGCCACCCTGTTTTTAAACTTTTAAAATGCGATCTTAAAAAACATTTCTATCGCCGTTTTTCGTTCTTAAACTTTTAAAATGTGATCTTAAAAAACATTTCTATCGCCGCTTTTCATTCTTAAACTTTTAAAATGCGATTTAAAAAAACATTTCTATCGCCGCTTTTCGTTTTTAAACTTTTAAAATGCAATCTAAAAAAGCATTTCTATCGCCGCTTTTCGTTTTTAAACTTTTAAAATGCGATCTTAAAAAACATTTCTAACGCCCGCTTTTTCGTTTTAACTTTTAAAATGCGATTTAAAAAACATTTCTATCACCGCTTTTCGTTTTTAAACTTTTAAAATGCGATTTAAAAAAACATTTCTATCGCCGCTTTTCGTTTATAAACTTTTAAAATGTGATCTTAAAAAACATTTCTATCGCCGCTTTTCGTTTTTAAACTTTTAAAATGCGATTTAAAAAAACATTTCTATCGCCGTTTTTCGTTTATAAACTTTTAAAATGTGATCTTAAAAAACATTTCTATCGCCGCTTTTCGTTTTTAAACTTTTAAAATGCGATTTAAAAAAACATTTCTATCGCCGCTTTTCGTTTATAAACTTTTAAAATGTGATCTTAAAAAACATTTCTATCGCCGTTTTTCGTTTTTCAGGGTGGCCACAGAATTTGGTAAAAGAAATTCCATGACTTTTCCATGACTTTTCCCTGACCAAAACCGATAAGAAAAATTAAACCCCTAAATTAATCAATTATCAAACAAACCATAAATTTCATTATTTAGAGAACAACTTTGCTGAAAAAAGTACAAGTACTTTTTTCTACATGATGAAAAACAACAAAATCGTGTCAAAATATAAAGAACATATATATTCATACAGAATATTCATATAAAATCAGAACTTTAGAAAAAAATAGACTAGAAAAACAACAAATATCAACTAATATCCTATATAGAGTCTGTGAGCATTGACGTTACTTTTCTTTCTGAAGATCCTTAGTTAGCTTCTCCACAGCTTTATCTAGTTCGGCTATGTTAGCTTTCTTTTCGGTGACCTTCCTTCTAAAAGCATTTGCTTTAACTAAAAAGTCCATGTTCTCAGATTCCTCAGCTTTGTAGCAGAGTTTTTCAATATCCGTGTTCAGTGCATTGATGGATGAGATTAATCTTTTCTTATGGTTTTTAACATTGTTGATTTCGTCTGTTATTGATTTTCTTTTGTTTGATTTCTTGTCTTCGTTGACTTTTCTTTTTTGGTCTTCCAGATGTGTTCCGTATCTTATTTATCGAAACATGGCAAATAATCGATAAAACTTCCTGAATAGTACTAGTAATGAATACTTAAAACATTAAAGAAAACTCAATGCAAATACCACTTTCACACAAGGTATATGACAAGGTGATCTTTACTTTCTAAGAACAAATATATTCCTTTCCCATACTACAAGCTAGAACTATGCTAGGACTCCCTTCCTTAGAAGAAACATTGATTGAAAACGATTTTACCACACAGATTACATCAATATAAGTTATCATTGCTTGTAAACTAAGCAGTCACATGACATAATGTATAATAAAACAAATTTATAGTATAATAAAACCAAACACAACTATGTTATATTGCAACAAAGCTTGACAATGAAACTGTTCAAAAAATTGAAATTAAGTTTTCTTGAAATTTATGCTACAAAATATAAACTGCAAAAATATTTAGCCAGTCAAAAACTTAGGTTGTCAAGGAAAAAAAGTTCCATGACTTTTCCATGACTTTTTCATGAAAATCCTGTTTTCCATGACTTTTTCCAGACCAAATAAAATTCCATGACTTTTCCATGATTTCCAGAATTTCCATGACTTGTGGCCACCCTGTTTTTAAACTTTTAAAATGCGATCTTAAAAAACATTTCTATCGCCGTTTTTCGTTCTTAAACTTTTAAAATGTGATCTTAAAAAACATTTCTATCGCCGCTTTTCATTCTTAAACTTTTAAAATGCGATTTAAAAAAACATTTCTATCGCCGCTTTTCGTTTTTAAACTTTTAAAATGCAATCTAAGACAGCATTTCTATCGCCGCTTTTCGTTTATAAACTTTTAAAATGCGATCTTAAAAAACATTTCTAACGCCGCTTTTCGTTTTAACTTTTAAAATGCGATTTAAAAAACATTTCTATCACCGCTTTTCGTTTTTAAACTTTTAAAATGCGATTTAAAAAAACATTTCTATCGCCGCTTTTCGTTTATAAACTTTTAAAATGTGATCTTAAAAAACATTTCTATCGCCGCTTTTCGTTTTTAAACTTTTAAAATGCGATTTAAAAAAACATTTCTATCGCCGTTTTTCGTTTATAAACTTTTAAAATGTGATCTTAAAAAACATTTCTATCGCCGCTTTTCGTTTTTAAACTTTTAAAATGCGATTTAAAAAAACATTTCTATCGCCGGCTTTTCGTTTATAAACTTTTTAAAATGTGATCTTAAAAAACATTTCTATCGCCGTTTTTCGTTTTTCAGGGGTGGCCACAGAATTTGGTAAAAGAAATTCCATGACTTTTCCATGACTTTTCCCTGACCAAAACCGATAAGAAAAATTAAACCCCTAAATTAATCAATTATCAAACAAACCATAAATTTCATTATTTAGAGAACAACTTTGCTGAAAAAAGTACAAGTACTTTTTTCTACATGATGAAAAACAACAAAATCGTGTCAAAATATAAAGAACATATATATTCATACAGAATATTCATATAAAATCAGAACTTTAGAAAAAAATAGACTAGAAAAACAACAAATATCAACTAATATCCTATATAGAGTCTGTGAGCATTGACGTTACTTTTCTTTCTGAAGATCCTTAGTTAGCTTCTCCACAGCTTTATCTAGTTCGGCTATGTTAGCTCTCTTTTCGGTGACCTTCCTTCTAAAAGCATTTGCTTTAACTAAAAAGTCCATGTTCTCAGATTCCTCAGCTTTGTAGCAGAGTTTTTCAATATCCGTGTTCAGTGCATTGATGGATGAGATTAATCTTTTCTTATGGTTTTTAACATTGTTGATTTCGTCTGTTATTGATTTCTTTTGTTTGATTTCTTGTCTTCGTTGACTTTTCTTTTTTGGTCTTCCAGATGTGTTCCGTATCTTATTTATCGAAACATGGCAAATAATCGATAAAACTTCCTGAATAGTACTAGTAATGAATACTTAAAACATTAAAGAAAACTCAATGCAAATACCACTTTCACACAAGGTATATGACAAGGTGATCTTTACTTTCTAAGAACAAATATATTCCTTTCCCATACTACAAGCTAGAACTATGCTAGGACTCCCTTCCTTAGAAGAAACATTGATTGAAAACGATTTTACCACACAGATTACATCAATATAAGTTATCATTGCTTGTAAACTAAGCAGTCACATGACATAATGTATAATAAAACAAATTTATAGTATAATAAAACCAAACACAACTATGTTATATTGCAACAAAGCTTGACAATGAAACTGTTCAAAAAATTGAAATTAAGTTTTCTTGAAATTTATGCTACAAAATATAAACTGCAAAAATATTTAGCCAGTCAAAAACTTAGGTTGTCAAGGAAAAAAAGTTCCATGACTTTTCCATGACTTTTTCATGAAAATCCTGTTTTCCATGACTTTTTCCAGACCAAATAAAATTCCATGACTTTTCCATGATTTCCAGAATTTCCATGACTTGTGGCCACCCTGTTTTTAAACTTTTAAAATGCGATCTTAAAAAACATTTCTATCGCCGTTTTTTCGTTCTTAAACTTTTAAAATGTGATCTTAAAAAACATTTCTATCGCCGCTTTTCATTCTTAAACTTTTAAAATGCGATTTAAAAAAACATTTCTATCGCCGCTTTTCGTTTTTAAACTTTTAAAATGCAATCTAAGACAGCATTTCTATCGCCGCTTTTCGTTTATAAACTTTTAAAATGCGATCTTTAAAAAACATTTCTAACGCCGCTTTTCGTTTTAACTTTTAAAATGCGATTTAAAAAACATTTCTATCACCGCTTTTCGTTTTTAAACTTTTAAAATGCGATTTAAAAAAACATTTCTATCGCCGCTTTTCGTTTATAAACTTTTAAAATGTGATCTTAAAAAACATTTCTATCGCCGCTTTTCGTTTTTAAACTTTTAAAATGCGATTTAAAAAAACATTTCTATCGCCGTTTTTTCGTTTATAAACTTTTAAAATGTGATCTTAAAAAACATTTCTATCGCCGCTTTTCGTTTTAAACTTTTAAAATGCGATTTAAAAAAACATTTCTATCGCCGCTTTTCGTTTATAAACTTTTAAAATGTGATCTTAAAAAACATTTCTATCGCCGTTTTTTCGTTTTTCAGGGTGGCCACAGAATTTGGTAAAAGAAATTCCATGACTTTTCCATGACTTTTCCCTGACCAAAACCGATAAGAAAAATTAAACCCCTAAATTAATCAATTATCAAACAAACCATAAATTTCATTATTTAGAGAACAACTTTGCTGAAAAAGTACAAGTACTTTTTTCTACATGATGAAAAACAACAAAATCGTGTCAAAATATAAAGAACATATATATTCATACAGAATATTCATATAAAATCAGAACTTTAGAAAAAATAGACTAGAAAAACAACAAATATCAACTAATATCCTATATAGAGTCTGTGAGCATTGACGTTACTTTCTTTCTGAAGATCCTTAGTTAGCTTCTCCACAGCTTTATCTAGTTCGGCTATGTTAGCTTTCTTTTCGGTGACCTTCCTTCTAAAAGCATTTGCTTTAACTAAAAAGTCCATGTTCTCAGATTCCTCAGCTTTGTAGCAGAGTTTTTCAATATCCGTGTTCAGTGCATTGATGGATGAGATTAATCTTTTCTTATGGTTTTTAACATTGTTGATTTCGTCTGTTATTGATTTCTTTTGTTTGATTTCTTGTCTTCGTTGACTTTTCTTTTTTGGTCTTCCAGATGTGTTCCGTATCTTATTTATCGAAACATGGCAAATAATCGATAAAACTTCCTGAATAGTACTAGTAATGAATACTTAAAACATTAAAGAAAACTCAATGCAAATACCACTTTCACACAAGGTATATGACAAGGTGATCTTTACTTTCTAAGAACAAATATATTCCTTTCCCATACTACAAGCTAGAACTATGCTAGGACTCCCTTCCTTAGAAGAAACATTGATTGAAAACGATTTTTACCACACAGATTACATCAATATAAGTTATCATTGCTTGTAAACTAAGCAGTCACATGACATAATGTATAATAAAACAAATTTATAGTATAATAAAACCAAACACAACTATGTTATATTGCAACAAAGCTTGACAATGAAACTGTTCAAAAAATTGAAATTAAGTTTTCTTGAAATTTATGCTACAAAATATAAACTGCAAAAATATTTAGCCAGTCAAAAACTTAGGTTGTCAAGGAAAAAAAGTTCCATGACTTTTCCATGACTTTTTCATGAAAATCCTGTTTTCCATGACTTTTTCCAGACCAAATAAAATTCCATGACTTTTCCATGATTTCCAGAATTTCCATGACTTGTGGCCACCCTGTTTTTTAAACTTTTAAAATGCGATCTTAAAAAACATTTCTATCGCCGTTTTTCGTTCTTAAACTTTTAAAATGTGATCTTAAAAAACATTTCTATCGCCGCTTTTCATTCTTAAACTTTTAAAATGCGATTTAAAAAAAACATTTCTATCGCCGCTTTTCGTTTTTAAACTTTTAAAATGCAATCTAAGACAGCATTTCTATCGCCGCTTTTCGTTTATAAACTTTTAAAATGCGATCTTAAAAAACATTTCTAACGCCGCTTTTCGTTTTAACTTTTAAAATGCGATTTAAAAAACATTTCTATCACCGCTTTTCGTTTTTAAACTTTTAAAATGCGATTTAAAAAAACATTTCTATCGCCGCTTTTCGTTTATAAACTTTTAAAATGTGATCTTAAAAAACATTTCTATCGCCGCTTTTCGTTTTTAAACTTTTAAAATGCGATTTAAAAAAACATTTCTATCGCCGTTTTTCGTTTATAAACTTTTAAAATGTGATCTTAAAAAACATTTCTATCGCCGCTTTTCGTTTTTAAACTTTTAAAATGCGATTTAAAAAAACATTTCTATCGCCGCTTTTCGTTTATAAACTTTTAAAATGTGATCTTAAAAAACATTTCTATCGCCGTTTTTCGTTTTTCAGGGTGGCCACAGAATTTGGTAAAAGAAATTCCATGACTTTTCCATGACTTTTCCCTGACCAAAACCGATAAGAAAAATTAAACCCCTAAATTAATCAATTATCAAACAAACCATAAATTTCATTATTTAGAGAACAACTTTGCTGAAAAAAGTACAAGTACTTTTTTCTACATGATGAAAAACAACAAAATCGTGTCAAAATATAAAGAACATATATATTCATACAGAATATTCATATAAAATCAGAACTTTAGAAAAAAATAGACTAGAAAAACAACAAATATCAACTAATATCCTATATAGAGTCTGTGAGCATTGACGTTACTTTTCTTTCTGAAGATCCTTAGTTAGCTTCTCCACAGCTTTATCTAGTTCGGCTATGTTAGCTTTCTTTTCGGTGACCTTCCTTCTAAAAGCATTTGCTTTAACTAAAAAGTCCATGTTCTCAGATTCCTCAGCTTTGTAGCAGAGTTTTTCAATATCCGTGTTCAGTGCATTGATGGATGAGATTAATCTTTTCTTATGGTTTTTAACATTGTTGATTTCGTCTGTTATTGATTTTCTTTTGTTTGATTTCTTGTCTTCGTTGACTTTTCTTTTTTGGTCTTCCAGATGTGTTCCGTATCTTATTTATCGAAACATGGCAAATAATCGATAAAACTTCCTGAATAGTACTAGTAATGAATACTTAAAACATTAAAGAAAACTCAATGCAAATACCACTTTCACACAAGGTATATGACAAGGTGATCTTTACTTTCTAAGAACAAATATATTCCTTTCCCATACTACAAGCTAGAACTATGCTAGGACTCCCTTCCTTAGAAGAAACATTGATTGAAAACGATTTTACCACACAGATTACATCAATATAAGTTATCATTGCTTGTAAACTAAGCAGTCACATGACATAATGTATAATAAAACAAATTTATAGTATAATAAAACCAAACACAACTATGTTATATTGCAACAAAGCTTGACAATGAAACTGTTCAAAAAATTGAAATTAAGTTTTCTTGAAATTTATGCTACAAAATATAAACTGCAAAAATATTTAGCCAGTCAAAAACTTAGGTTGTCAAGGAAAAAAAGTTCCATGACTTTTTCATGAAAATCCTGTTTTCCATGACTTTTTCCAGACCAAATAAAATTCCATGACTTTTCCATGATTTCCAGAAATTCCATGACTTGTGGCCACCCTGTTTTTAAACTTTTAAAATGCGATCTTAAAAAACATTTCTATCGCCGTTTTTCGTTCTTAAACTTTTAAAATGTGATCTTAAAAAACATTTCTATCGCCGCTTTTCATTCTTAAACTTTTAAAATGCGATTTAAAAAAACATTTCTATCGCCGCTTTTCGTTTTTAAACTTTTAAAATGCGATCTAACTAAAGTTTTATATTTAATTACTGCAATTAAAAATTTCAAAAGAGTTCGCGCAAAATAGATTGCTAAAATTGATCTTGCAACCTATTGTGATTAAACAATCGATCGAGTGAGGTCATTGTTTATCAGCGAGGCAATTATTTTCTTGAAAAAACAAAAGCTATCACAATGTTATTGTTCTGTGTAACTATTCATGCGAGTTTCGCGTCTGCGGTAGATTACATTCAGACTGTACTGTAGATGTAGCTTAAACTTAAAAAAGCTTTGCTCCCCTTTTCTGTTTCAATTTAATTGTTGTTTGTGTATAGAGGAAAAAATAAGTTGCTGCATGAAAGAAAAGTTTGCCGACGCGAAGCAGACAAATAGCTTTTCATGTCAGCATTTTTTTGCCAACATGAAATAAACAAAATTAGAAATAATAAATATAGTAAAAAAATGTCAATGCACAGCAAGTTTCAAAATGTATATATAACTTGTACCTGTTGGAGGAGTTGTTCTTTTTTTCTCTTCCAACTTCTCAGCTGTGGGTGATGGAGACTTTTGCTCCCCAGGTGGAGGAGATTTGGATTTAAGCTGTTCTGCTAATTTTTGTGCTAGTAAACCTCTGCCCATCATCATTGGAGGACGAGAAGAGGCTGTTGATGAAGCTGATGTAGTTGACTGACTTGATGCTTGATCTGTAGTTGAAGGATGTCGACCTCCTGATGGTGTTGGTGACTGTCCATTCTAAAAACAATTTTTAGTATCGAGGATGTCACAGCCAGCACACACACATGGCATACATGCTAGGTGATCTAGGTGTGCTATCAATTGCACATACAGAATGCTAATCTTTGAGACATTGGTTAATGGAGCATAAATAAAATACTTTGTACGCATTTTGTGCTGCATGCATGGTAGACAACCTATATTAAAATGCTCACTGTTCATGTGTGAGCCAACAAGTAATGTTAGGTGAATTGCTGTAGGTTTTCCGACAGGTGGATTTTTCTACAGGGTAACGACTAGTTAGAACTTAGATAAGCAAACATTTGTGGCTTATTTAAAAATTAACCTTAATGGTGTGAGGAGATTTTAAACCATGTGGTGTCATGTAAAAAGCTGAAAAGTAAATAGTACTTTGGCTTTTTACAGTACTATAACTATAAATATAAATACAGCCCTGTGAATCCAAAGTACTGAAAGTCAGCACGAAAGTGAGTGAGCTGTGGCCACCAAAATTTTGACAACATACAACGAAAACGGGGTGAGCAAGGTCGATTAGAGGCCCTTCAGGGGTCAGCATGTTATATTCTCCTTTACTCTAAGGATTAAAATTAAACATTTATTTAACTAAAATCTTTTGCAGACGTGTTATTCTTTCTATTTATAGACAACTTTGACTTTGTTTCCCTTAGAGTGGCAAAGTCAATTTGTGAACGTCTGAAATAACTTAAAATGCAATATCTACGTTTTTTTGCCTTTGTCTACAAAAAACGTTATAAAGAAGTTTTCTCAGCATTCCGGCCTTGGCATATATACAGGGTAGCATTAGAAAGCTGTCAATGCAGCTCAGCTTTCTGGTCGGCAATGCCAACGGCCAATGTGAATTCACAGGACTGTAAATATAATTAGTATATTGAAGGGGAACTAAATGTTATTAAGTATATATCTATATAGGTTATTAAGGTTATATAGGTTATTAAGTATATATCTATTGTCTCAGCATGCTGAGACAATAGACATAGTCACACAATCTGAGACAAACATTAGAATTTTAAAAATAGCAGCATGCTGTAAACAAATAACGAGACAGAAACGGGAGGACAAAATTAATTACAGATATATTACATTGCTAGTCTGCCATGTGGTTTGCTCACTTGTGTCTGCAATTTTGATTTTTCTTGAGGGGAATTGCTGTTGTCATAGGTAACGCAAATTGTTTGGTGCAAAAAGGTTGTGAACATTTCCCAGAAAAAACAGCTGCATCATTTTTTGCTTTGCCCTTATATAATTGCATATTCTCTTTACGGCCTGGGCAACACTTTAGTAAGTTTCATGATGAACGAACAACAACTTTATAAATTACAGGGACAGAGAGTCAGCCAAAGCATTAAGACGAGTCAAACTTAAATAGTCCAGCAGGAAAAAGGTTTAGGTAAGTAATTTTTACAGGAAGAAATTGTAGCAATTTTATAATTTTTCGTTTTAATTTGCTAAAAAATTTGTTTTCCAAAATACCCAAAGTCAGCTATTTGTTACAATTACAGACAAGAGGCCTTATGGCCTGAAGGTCAGCGCCCAATGAAAGATTGAGATTAAGGGATGGCGCACGAATCTGAAAAATCTGAAATGTGAACCAAGGCTTTTAGTGAAAGTTCATAAATAAAGTTTTTATGTATTGTCGAAATTTGTTTTGGTAATTTCGGCATATTTTCTAAAAAAATTAAGCGCCAGACAAAAGAAATATTTGAAAACAGGCCGGTCGTCACCGTACTGGGCACATATCATAATCATCATCATCATTCTCGGCTTAACGTCCGTTTTCCATGCTAGCATGGGTTGGACGGGGTATATTAATGACCCTCTTCCAATCTGATCTAGACTGTGTTAGATCCAAACTCAACTTCCTCTGCATCAAGTCTGTCCTTATAACCTCCTGCCAAGTCTTTCTTGGTCTGCCTCTGGGCTTTGCCCAGGAACTATCAAGTCTCTACACCAATTATCCTCCTCCATTCTTTCCAAGTGCCCCAGCCAATTCAATCTTCTTATCTGGATAACATCTTTAATTCTACGGAGACTTAGCCTGCTTCTTAGCTCATCTGAACTCTTTCTGTCTCTCAGACTGGCGTTACACATCCACCTAACCATTCTCATATCATTCCTTTCTAAACGGTCAAGATCTTCCTGCTTCACTGCCCATGTCTCACTACCGTACAACATAACACTTCTTACACAGGCCTCATACAACCTACCTTTTACCTCAATTGACAGGACTCTGCTAGTCAACAAAGGAAGTAACTCTCTGAACTTTTTCCAAGCAGAACCTATCCTGCAAGTAACACTTCTTCCAACACCCCCTTCACTGCCCAACATATCACCTAAGTAACAGAAGTTCTCAACTATCTCTAACGAGCCACTGTTGTACATCATTAAAGCTGGAAATACTTCATTCTCTATAATCTCACCTTTGCAACGCTTGCATACAAACTGAATGTCAGCTCTTAACCTTCCACTAATACTACTGCACTTCTTATGTACCCAATGCTTGCAAGTCTGACAAAAAATTGAGTTACTACCAACCCGTTTTACAATGCGCCCAAGCAACAGTTGAAACAATATTCAAACATTTAGAGCGGTTAAAACAGTCATTGATTTGAAGATAAATGAAAGAAAAAAGTCTAGAACTTGGTAATTAAGAGGCTCTACAGGTTGTAGACGAAAGACGTTTCAACGCGTTCACCTTCAAGCATAATATTTGTTGGAAGTTCATCCACATCAAGGAAATCAGACCCGTTATTGAGATTTACATAAAGGCGGTTTCCATGTGTTAAAATATAATCAAGATCCCAATGAGTCCAGTACCCTGCATTTTTAAATGTAGAATAGCATATAGACAATAATGCATTGCACATGCACTGCATGCCGGCAGTATCGGAGAATCGCGCATCGCCTTGGTGAAATGAGCCCCGCCCAACTCTCCTAAATGAATGCGAAGTCGTTCCACTTCCCACCACTTCACTTGGCAGGATTTTGGTACAAATCTTATAAGAAAATCACAACAAGGTTATTGTAAATAATATTTATTTAAAAATCGCAGGGTTATATTACAGCCCTTTCAAGAAAAAAAAAACTTTGGGCGTAAACTTCCTTCTCCTTTGAATGAATGTGTATGATCTGGTATTAAATTTGATTTCAACTTGCAACACGCAACAAAGTATGGATATTGAGAAAATGAGTGCTTGAGAGTCTGAGAACCTGAGAGCTTTACGAATAACTCCGTATAACACCAACCTAAAAAGGAAACAGATTAAATATTTATATCCCAGAACAACATTAATGTTCTTCGAAATTCAAAATAGTAAATCAGTCATGATATTTAAATACTTCAAATACCACAAGGGTTATAAGAATTTTTTTGACAGGAGCGCTGACAGAAGCATTGTAGAAATTAAACAATATAGTTTTCATTTTTATTGTTCCTTGAAAAATATGAACAAAAATATGAAGAAAACTTCCTATTTATGCTCTATAGAGATGTTCACATGTGTTCTCTTTTATTCCTAATAAAAAAATTCCCTTCAGTATTCTTTGGGCAGCAAAACAAATATATAAAATATTAGAAAAGTTTGTTTTGACATGGGAACAGAGTCAACACAACTATATTTGTTAAAAAGTCCTATGTTATTAGCTTTGAGAAGGTAAACCTCAAAAGATTTTAAAGTCATTATTGTGGCTTCCATTGGCTTTACGTGCAATGAAGTTGTAAATTGTTATGCAAGATTTTAAAGCAAATGACTAGCTAGCTAGCTCAAAAAGTATGAAGTTTATTTTCCTAGAAAACATGAGTTAAAAGCAGGGTAGGTAGATATCGAATAAATTATGGATATCCAGATATATATGAAGAAAACATTTCTGTTATTTTCAGTTATATTTGGATACCTAATAATATATTGTTATAATATGTTGTTTATGCCCTCAGTGATCATAAATTTTTTCACCACCATTAGCTTGACTTTCATGTGGTTCACAAGTTTAAAATTAACAGCCATTCTGTAGCCCGTTTACAAACGAGGGTGCCGACTCGCCGGAAACGCCTAAAACACCACGGGGGCTGTCAGTCGAGTTCCAGCATTTTAACATAAACTTAAAATTTCGCCCGGAGACAACCCGAAATCAAAACAACATTTTTTAAACATTTATAACCATGTATAATTTATTCTTTTAATGTCAAGGAATGATTGTGGAAGACTGTTTTTTATATCATTTACTCCATAAATAACTGTAATAAAATCCCACAAATAATAGACTGTAAGTACGACAACAAAATAGCACCTCCTTGCTTCTTGTAAAAATTTAAATGAGAACAAGAAGCTTGCCCACGTTGCATTTTGGGCGCAATCTGGGCACTTTTGGAAGGGCCCAGGCCTTTTCGGGCGGTTAACGGTTAACGACGGCGTTTTCGGCAAGTCGGCACCCTCGTGTTTACATAAGTGCTTGTTGGGGGAGGCTTAAAAAAATACTTGATGCTTAATTGAATCGTTACGGCAGCTTCTTGATTAGGAAATTATAATTGTCGCATCTACCTTACTGGAAGATTTTTTTATCATTATCCTATTTTCGATTTTTTGTGGGGATTAATTCTTGCAGTTCAACCTAAGTTTGGCACAATCATAAAGAATTTCCTTAATTATATATAGATGCTGAAACCAGTACCTTATCTCACAAGGAAAAAAGAAAAAAAAAGGAGGGGTTTTTATGCATGTAAATGGATATTGATAGTAGTCAGGGAAAGTTGCAAATTGAGCTACTCCGTTTTACAGAAGAGTTTTATTTAAAGTTTTTCCGAACTGTCTGAACAAAATAACAGCTAGCTAACTAGCTAAAGAGTTAGTGCTTGTTATAATAAAACCTTAAAACAACGTTGGCAAAAAAGATTATATGAACACTTACTGTAAAAGGGTGTATAGCTGTATATGGGAGCAGACCAGAGCAAAGATATCCACCACTGGTTACGGTTTTGTTGAAGGAGCAAATCAACGTTTTAGCCTATAGCTATAGCTGGTATATATATTACTATCAAATAAAAGTTAAGTTGTGATTTCTAGCTAGCTGTTTACCGCAAGCTTGCGCAAGGCGAATGGATGGGCTGGATGACAAAATAGACATTTCGTTTGTTCAAAAGAGAGAAAATTGATAATGTATCATTAGATACCCCAGAAATCAAGAACATATATAAAAATACAAAACATAAAACTCTTTATATAAATGAATATAGAAAATTAAAATGATTACACAGTTTTTAAAGTTTCTCCAGTTTTTTAACTTCTGTTGTATCAATTTCTTTCAAATTTTCAGGAAACGTTAATAATAATAAGATACAACGCGGCAAGAAAAGTTATCATGAAAAAACGTGTTTTCTCCTTAATAAACTCTTATAAAAGTGTGATGTTTACCTCCTCCGATCGCAAAATAAGCTGCGATGGAGTGTTAGTTTTCCCGAATTATCGTAAAGGTGTATTTTATATTAAATACAACACAAAAACAAACCTTACCTGGGAATGACCAGGGGTTTTCATAGGAGTTTCCAACGCCTAAAAAGAATATACTTCGTTACACAGAGATGTCCAAGCATTAGAGAAACCTTTGGGACCATATTTTTTGCCCCTTTATGTGTCCCGTTCTTTCGTCCAGAGCAGATGTGATAGCAAAACCAAGTAAAAAAAAACTTTACCTTAAGCAACAAAGCTCCTCGCCCTCCCCGGCCAAGACCTGCCATGATTTTAAGTCCAAGTTACAAGAAATCACAGTCACTTTTTTGTATAACGTTCCAATAAATACTTTATAAAATCTTTTTCACACTCGTTACAATGATTGTGTTGTCTATTTTTGACCACGCAATGCTGTTTGAACATGTAGCGCGTGAAAAAATAGCCTGGATGCACGGCACGGTACTTAGGCTAGCGTGCGCCTTTTTGCGCACGACAGGGACTTGGTGGCTTGCTCGTGCATGTATATCATACGCGCAAAGCCTGTTAGCTATTATATGACAACAAACGTAACCCTTACACATTAAATTTCATATTGTTATGCTCTAAAGGTCAAAATGTAGTGGTCTCGCTGGCAGAACGTAATTCTGGCGACCACCGAATTCGTCTCACTGCTAGGCACCCTCAACCTCGAACCCAGGGCCTGTAGGAGATGGTGTAATGGTAACGCTGCCAACTTGTAATCATAATGTTCCAGGTTCGAGTCTCCACTCCAGCGCGCTTTAAATATAGTGTTGTCAGCCCATTTAGAAACATTTCTGACTACCAGTTGGAGCAATGCTATACGTATCTCTAGCGGGTAATGTAATTTTGTTACCGTCGGAGGGGAATAAGAGGCAACTGTTAGGATGGAATGCCCAAGGACGTTTAAGCTTGCTGTTACTTACTCACTTACAAACTCGTCCCCAGGTTTTTTTACATCGACGCCGGGGGTTAGCCGCCAAGTAAGCTCTACCGACTTTGACGCCGGGCAACAAACCCTGGGGACAAGGATGGGGAAAATATGTACGAAGAGCGAATTCCCGTGAAATTTTTCACGGACTAAAAACTTTTTAAAAGACTTACAGAAAACGCAACTTTGTTCCCAGCACCAGCGAGGCGAGCATTTCGCCGTTCCACAGGCCCTGTTGGCAGGAAACAAGTACCTTTTCATGACAATATTGGGCGTCGAAACAAAGAAGAAATAGTTCGTGTTGTTTGGTCAGCATTTTATGTAAAACTTTAAATTCTGCTGTTCTGTATAAGATAGGTATTTTAGAGAGATAGATTCCTCATGTTCTCTGCACAGAGTAGACGTATTTTTGTTCCTTGTGAACGATACTTCAGTTTGAATAATGGGACCCTCGTATCAATAAAAAGGCAACGGGCCTGGAAACGAGCATACGAAGTAGTAGATACCGACGTAAGTGGAGACCTGGGTACTACATTGTACAAACTTGTTTAATTTTTTATGCGCACTTTTTGTTGATGAGTGGTTGAGTTAGACATTGAACATCTCTATAATGTAAACATTTCACACATGAGTGAGCAGACAAACGATTTTTAAAACTACCTCGTAAAAAAGAAGGCTGGAAACTTCAAAAAAAAATGGCTTGCATAAGAAAATGAAAATAAAAATTGGAACTTATTTATGAAATAACAAAGAGAAAATTAGAATCTGAAAGAATGCTTGGTAACTCGTGATGATCTTTGCTGCATTTCTTCTACTTTCTTTGACATGCTTCAACAGTGTGTGCACGCTTGGTAAGTAAAATTCATGTTTATGTACGAAAAACATCATGTTTTCAAGTGTACCTATTTCAGATAACGATTCTGGGTCATAGACCTAAATGCCCTTTCTTTAAACTTCTTTTATGGACTTTTTCTTTTGCTTTCTGCTTTTTCTACCTGCACCATAGTTAGCAGTCCTTTTCTACTAACTATAGTTGCACAATTCCTTTCTGTATGATTCGATTTTATCACTTCTTTTTTTTGCGACTTCCACCCAGATGCTCCTAATTGGAATTAAGTTTCTGGGTCGTAGTTTTAAAAGAAAATCCCGGATTTTTCTCGGTAGTACAATAACCCAATAATCTTTTTTCTATTCATTGTTGCCTTTTCTACTTGCTTGTCCAATCCTTTTTTGTACGATTTTTTAATTTCTCTTTTTTTATATTTCTCCGGATTTCTCTGTCCTGCTCTTATTTGCACTTTATTCACCCCTGGGGTTCGTTTTTACGCAGAAACTTTTGCCATAACAAACTTCAGCCGGTATTGGAATGTTAGTACCAGCTGGCTAAAGTTTAACTTCATGAAATTTGTACCTCATGTATTGGTATTCAAGTTTATCCCTTACACATTCTACTTGTATTTTTTTTTCTAACTTTTTTTATTAAAAGTTGTATTCCTTTTTTCCAAAGCAAACTTTGCGAATTTATGATAGCATAGTTTTAGACCTGAAGCAATGCCTCCACTCAGCCACGCCACAAGCTTCTACGACAGAACCCCAGTGTATAAAAACTAAAAAGCCCTTGGAACCTTGTAAAACTTACGTAATTTTTGCTTCAAAAACTGTACACACGTGTGTTCTTGATCATTTTCTCTGATTAAGGGTTCGCAAGTACAGTACAAATCATCCCAAGCTCGTTTGTCAGGTTTTTTTGTCTCTCGTCGGCGCTACGCTTATTGATAGGTCAGACGAAAACGGTTTGTCTCGGCGTACGATATACGAAGAAAGACAACAGGTCCTGAGATCGAGGTTGCAAATCATCCGTTAATGTGTGTTTGTAAAATAACTACAGGTCATATCAGTTAGGTTCGTGTCTGTTTCGATTTCTGATATGCGTGCTGGCGCGAATCAGAAAATAAAAGCCCTGGGAACAAATTTGTGCGAATATTCGTGTACTAGAGTGTATATTCACGACCAACCTTTATGATCAGGAAGAATACCCTTTATTATTATTGACCCTCTATGACGTCAATTTAGTAACAGTGTTAAAGGAAAATTTACGCTGATTAACCAATCTCGTCCCCAGGGCTTCTTAGACATTTTTGCGTCATACATCATATAAAATACATATAAAGCCCTGTGTATGATGCTGGTAATGGCGTAAAAAGGCCAATAACGGAATACCCACAAAAAAAATAAGTAAAAAACAAAATTTAGACGGTACATTTAAAGTACTATAAGTCTGCAGTAAAGTATTGTTTAATTTTATTTTATTTGTCAGTAGATGACGATGAACATTTGTGGAAGAAAGAACCAAATGGGAAACTTTACATGATCAATCACAAGCCCCTTGCGTGGTCAGACGCAAAACATGAATGTGAAATGAAGGCGGGAAAGCTTATCACCATTGAGAGTCCGAACGTGCAGGGAATTGCTAAAACTATAATTCGAAATCAAACACCAACTGGCTACTGGACAGGTATTTATATAACTTTACTTATGCGGTGTAGTGGTAGCGCATTCGGCTTGTAATCATAGGGTTTCAGGTTCGAGTCCTCACTCGGGCGCACTTCGAATGTAACGTCGTCAGCCCATTTGGTGCCATCTACTGAGCGCTAATCGGCTTGTGTGGCAGGCAAGCAAGTCAGAGCAATGATGTACGTATCTCTAGCGGTAATGTAACATAGTTACAGTAGGAGAGGAAGAGCCAGCCGTTATGATGGAATCCCCAAGGACGTTAAAACTTCCCCTTACTTACTTAAATTTATGCGCAAGCTCGCTCCCTGCGCTTGTTG
>JASGCC010000094.1:1298647-1323320 GCA_030067915.1 Hydractinia echinata | reverse complement strand
CCCACTTGTATCTAACAAACGAAAAACTCTGCAACCACATGCACCATACGCTATAAATATCTTGGCGGGCGAACATCTCCCACAACAATTTTATAAAGTTAGTTACAATGTGCAAGCAACCGCACTGCGTAATTTTTTTTCCTGGCATTTCCTGGCCTGTGATAAAAAAATTCTGATTCACATTGGGAAATTTTAGTTGCCGTGGATTTTATTATTCGGGCTTTTTGAAATGCGTGAAGCAAAAAAGCACACGTCAAGTGTTATAGGTGTGCTTTCAGGTGTGCTACATTGGTCAATCTGTTATAAAATTTTGCATCTTCCATGTGCTATTTAATAGCACACCTTGACCAATTTGTGTGTGTGGGGGAGTACGAGCGTGCCTCTCCTGAAAACAAAAGCTTTTATTCTTCTGGATTTTGTTAGCAGGCTAGTAAAAGTAAAGCAAGAAAGGGAAAAAAGGAGTGTTTAAGAAAGTGTATATCACAAATCCTTCCATTGTGTGTTAACTAAATAGCCTATTTTCTTTCTTTCTTTGAAAACAACCTTAAGTCCTTTTGTAATAAAAGTTATGATGTCAATGGTGTCAATTTCTTATATCCTTTTCATTTGTTATAGCTACAAAATGATTTGACATCCAGACTGTTGTTGGCTGAAGATGACTTGCATCATGATTTATCAAATTTAACCCTAGTTGGTCCAGAAACACAAGCAAGGCTAGAAGCTCTTCTTGAAGCAGCAGGTATGGCTTTCATTTTTTAGATACATCCTTGTAGAATGTTTTGCTTTGATTTCATTGCATGCAACTAAAGGTGTTAGGAAAATAAAGATAATAAGATGGCATTTTCAGATAGGTTTTTGTCATTTCAATACCCCCTGTAGTGCAAATTGTTAAATTTTTTTTACTACAAAACATAGACATCTGTTGATCATCAGCATGAAACCTGGAGATGTTATATGTTATTTAGCAATTTCTATTTTCAATGTAATTTAAATCTCTTGAAATGAAACTTGAAGATTTTATACCATTTACCATAAGGTTTTATATCAAAACTCTGAAGTCCAACATAAATAACGAGAGAGCTTTTATAAAGACTCTGTAGAATTCAAGCATTTCAAAATTTCACTTTTTTCATTTCATTTGTAAAACATGAGTATAGTTCTACTTATGGCATATAGAATAGAAGTTCTGATAAACTTTTTGTGATTTACTAAAAATATAAACACTTTAGACTTAAGCTTGTTCAGAAGAGATGTGTGATTAAAATATTTCTAAAAATCTGATCTGTTAATTTAAGCTAATAGACTTTACAGGAAAGACACAGGATACTACATGCATATGCATATACTCACACAATGAGATAGGTGTGCTAATAAAAAAGCACCTGCAAAATTCGAATCTTCATGAGTAGTAGACATATGCAACACACCCAAAAGCACACTTTAAACACTTGGAGTGTTCTTTTTGTGAATGTGAATAAAAATTGTTCTGAAAAGACTGGTTATGTCTGTTAGAAAGGGTAAAAAACAGGTCAATTAAAGTATGTTAAGTCCAAATATGCCTGTAACAGAACGATAAGAAAATAAGCCAGCTTATTTAAAGAAAATGGAAAGGAGTATGATCTTATCCCTACCTCTCTTTAATGACTTCTGAAGTAGTGGAGAAGGTTTCAGAACAATAATTTCCATTTCGAATTTTTTACTCAGTGAATCATTAAGCCTACTTAACACAATACAAACATTTTATCAATGCAATATATTTTTGTATAGGTGTAGCCGCAGATGGAAAAGCCTTCACTGATCCTGAAGTTTTGCGACGTTTAACATCATCTGTCAGCAGTGCATTAGATGAAGCTGCTGCTGCTCTTACACGGATGAGATCACAACCTGGAAATGGTACTGCAAATCAGGTCCACGAGCAAGGTGAATCTGACTAAAAATTGCATATAAACAAATTATTGCAGAAAAAATAATTATTTTACATTTGTATAAAATTGTTTCATTCGTTATGTCCAGAATTTACATTTGCTTACAATTTTTTTTTTGTATTTCAATCTTTCTAATCTAGGTACCCGAAGTCTAGTTGAAGCGTGTATAGAGGGAGATATAGCTGCAGTAAGAAAATTGTTAGATGAAGGTCGAAGTGTACACGAGCCGACTGAGGAAGGAGAAAGTTTGCTGTCATTAGCTTGTTCTGCAGGTTCGTTTGGCTTTTCTTGTTTTGTTTTTTTCAATCTGTTTGTATTTTTAAGATTGAGTGATTACCTTGTAATCCCATTAGGATATTATGAGCTTGTACAAGTCTTATTGGCTATGGCTGCAAATGTTGAAGATCGTGGAAGCAAAGGAGATTGCACGCCATTAATGGAAGCTGCCAGTGGAGGATATGTCGACATTGTTCAGCTGTTACTTCAAAATGGAGCAAATGTGAATGCGCAATCGTCATCTGGTAACACAGCCCTTCATTATGCTTGCTGTAGTGGATATGATGGTGTTGTACATGTCCTGATTAAACACAATGCTGATTTGGAGCATCAAAATGAAAACGGACACACCCCTTTGATGGAGGCTGCTAGTGGTGGTCATGTAAAGGTTGCAAAACTGTTACTTGACAACAATGCTGGTATAAATACACATTCGAGTGAGTTTAAGGAAAGTGCTTTGACACTAGCCTGCTATAAAGGTATTTAACTATTCTTATCAATTTATGATAGATCTTTACTCGCAATATTACTAACATGCATAGGACATTCATTATATTTAAAACGTATGCATGTCTTTTGTCAGGTCATGTTGATATGGTTTTCTTTCTACTTCAACGTGGAGCTGATCAGGAACACAAAACAGATGAGATGCATACTGCACTAATGGAAGCATCAATGGTATGTAACCTACTTTGTTGGTGTTAGTAAACATTACTTGGCATTGTCGCCCTGTTGCAGAGAGTTCTGTAGTTTTCATGTGCGAATCAGTGAATGTTTGTGGGTATCACTGTTTTACTTTTTTTTTTAATTTAGGATGGACACGTGGAAGTAGCAAAACTTTTACTTGATCATGGGGCCCAGGTATTTACAATCTCTGTTGCCTTTAAGTTTAGTCTAAATCATTTTACTGCTTATCTCCAACAACATTGAATTATTTTTAACAAACTTACTTGCTTCTTTTTTTGCAAATTAAGCATATATAAAGTTTGTATCTATGCCTTCCTTAGGTCAATATGCCTGCAGATAGCTTTGAATCACCACTAACACTTGCTGCTTGTGGGAGTCATGTTGAACTAGCACAGCTGTTGTTAGAGCATGGTGCTAAACTTGAGGAAGTCAATGACGAGGGTAAATTATAAATTGCTTTGTGTCATTTTGTTAATTATTATTTCGTCTACATGATGACGTTACCTTCCACTCTTTCTTGCAGTTACACTCCATTGATGGAAGCTGCACGCGAAGGTTACTACCCATGGTTGCTTTACTTCTGGAGCATGGTGCAAACATCAATGCGCAAACAGAGGAGACACAAGAAACAGCGTTAACTTTGGCATGTTGTGGTGGTTTTCAGGAAGTGGTTTCCTATCTTCTAGAATGTGGTGCTAACATTGAACTAGGTGCATCAACACCGCTAATGGAAGCTGCTACTGAGGGGCACGTGGAACTTGTCAAGTTCTTGCTAGAAAAAGGTTAGCTATCTTACTTAACGTCAGGAGCAACAATTACATTGTTTTGGATATCAATAAAACCCTTCGTCGATTATTTTTAGGCGCTAATGTTAATGCAACTACGGCTACTGGTGATGCAGCTCTTACGTATGCTGCTGAAAATGGTCACACTGACCTTGTAGAGGTGCTAATGAGGCTGGGGCAAATATCGAGCATGAATCAGAAGGAGGGAGGACACCGTTAATGAAAGCAGCAAGAGCTGGTCATCTATGTACTGTTGAGTACTTGATCAGCCAAGGTAAAACTTTTTTCTTAAGCTTTAAAGTGTGATACTTTCTTTTGTGTTCTGTGATGGACCGTTCCAGGTCGAATGTTTCATTTAATATTTGTGAAACATTTACTTTGGTTTGCGACACAATTTGTTTTGTGAAAAAATCTTATTCCACTTTTGATTTCATAGGTGCTAATATCAAATAAGAAACAACAGGGGACGAGCATTCTGTTTTGTCGCTCGCATGTGCAGGTGGGCATGCTGCAGTTGTGGAATTGCTACTTACACGTGGAGGAAATCCGACACTACAGCTCAAGGTAAGATTTTACTTTGATTACCTATTTTACCAATGTTTTTTTTGTATAATTTATTGTTGATTCCTTTTTCTATTTTCAATTTCCTTTTGATAGGATAACTCAAGTATGCTCATTGAAGCTGCCAAAGGAGGTCATGCTAATGTCGCCTGCCTGCTTATCGATGCACAGATACACCATCAAAGTTACCTACCACCCGACAGTCCAATTCATGCTGGTTTTCCATCGCCGGTAACATCAACTGGGACAGTAAGTCATTCGTCGTATCATATGTGTCAACACATGCAACCAACCGAACACCTACACCACATGCAACCCCAACACGACTGTCAGTTTCAATGCCCTCACGTGCAAATGCAACCTGCGATACAACAGTTACCTCAACAAATTTGTTTAAGTCATAATTGTACTTTTACACCTCCTGTCATTCAACCCTCGGCCCTACCTCCGGATGATTATCAAAATATGCAGAGCTCAATGTTTGACGAAGACAACTTTCAGCACGATATAGATGTGGAAACCTCTCCGACAGACCTCTACGTCCAAAATCTTCCCGTCTCATTGGCTACGCAGTTATCTCTGGCCAATCTTACGCCAGCCGATTTGCAGTCTCTAGCCCAAGCATTGTCTTTTCGTCGTCCGTAAACACAGCGATCCAGCATGAACAATTTACAACTTCCCAGGCTGGTGTGACTGAAGACCTTGGCATAGGTGCAAATATCACTTTTCCCGTGGTCGATCCTCAAGTGGAGAGTTTTACAACTCAGTCTGAGGTTTGTACTCCTTCGCCCTCTGACACTACAACGGCGCTAGTCACAAGTGCAGGAAGAACAATCACGTCCACCGGAGTACAGACCGATGCTATTTCCATGATTCAGAAGCTGACGAATAGCGTCCATCAATTAAACGCGCTCCAAAATTTTGCAGCTGCACACAATCTCGAACTCGTTAACCTAGGTGAGATAACGTTACCACCTGCGCCATTTTCTTTGGATAGTGAACCGGAAGACGGAATTATGGTTGCCGAGTCGGCCCAAACGTTAGAAGATTCCATGGCTGGTATTACACGAGAAGGTACGTCATCTATTTACTTCGTTTTTCTGTATATATTGACAAATGCCGATTTAATTTGTGTGGTTTCTATATATCTTTAACAAATATTTATCTGCATTTTTTACAATTTTAGAACCAATTGGCGAATGTAGTCCGCCTCCGCTAATGGAAGCAACCCTTTCTGCTCCTTCCCAGTCTCCTGTATCCACGCCCTTACCAGCTGTCGTTGATATCGATCAAGCAACAGAAAGTAACCACGACACTGCTCTCACAATTGCTTGCGCTGGTGGTCACGATGACTTAGTGAAACTCCTGCTGGCCAGGGGATCAAACATTGAACATCGTGATAAAAAGGTTAGTGAAACTTTCCGTGTGAGAGGAACTCACCAACGAGACGATGTAAACTGTCATTTTAATTTTTATTCCAGGTTGCACGCCACTTATCCTAGCAGCTACTGCTGGCCACACGAGCACCTGCCACATTCTTCTTGATTACGGCGCAGATATCGAAGCTCAGTCCGATCGAACTAAAGACACAGCTCTTTCTTTGGCGTGCTCCAGTGGACGTCAAGAAGTTGTTGAGTTGCTTTTGATGTCAAACGCAAATTACGAACATCGCAACGTTTCCGACTACACTCCTCTAAGTCTGGCAGCTTCGGGAGGCTATGTTGGAATCATCAAAGTTTTGTTAAATCACGGTGCTGAAATCAATTCAAGGTATTCACTGCTTCCTCGTTAAACTTCTTATTTATTGCTTGGTAAGTAAATGCACCATTATTGATGTACATAAACATTTAGGACGGGTAGCAAGCTTGGTATATCTCCACTTATGTTGGCGGCTATGAACGGTCACGTAGCAGCTGTAAAGTTATTACTCGACAGAGGTAGTGATGTCAACGCGCAAGTATGTATTTACTCGTCGTCAACTGTTAGTTTTCATGCTCGCGAATTTTCACATGCGTAAATGTTCTATATTTTGGTGTTTTAGATTGAAACAAACAGAAATACGGCTCTCACTTTAGCTTGCTTTCAAGGTCGTACAGAAGTGGTTGGTTTACTTCTCGATAGATGTGCAAATGTAGAACATCGAGCAAAGGTTTTTTTTATTTATTTATTGATATTTGTTAAAGTGTCACTATGACATAGCAATGCGACTATTTTTTTATACACTATTAAATTTAAAAACCGGCGTCGTGTTTTCTTCTTAACCTTAGACTGGGTTGACTCCTCTCATGGAAGCTGCATCTGGTGGATATGTCGAAGTCGGTCGTGTACTGATAGATCGTGGTGCTGACGTCGTTGCTCAGCCTGTTCCCTCTTCAAGAGACACGGCTTTGACCATTGCTGCAGATAAAGGGCACTATAAATTTGTCGAGCTACTCGTGTTGGTTGGAGCTACTATTGATGTCAGGAACAAGAAGGGTTGCACACCGCTTTGGCTGGCGTGTAACGGTAAGTCACTTACGTAGGACAAACCGTGTCTCCAGATCAAAGAGAAATTCTTAAGATTCCCCTGCTTATAACATAGACGTTGAGATTAGTGTTCAATTTTGTATTATTATATATTATTCATGTTTCAGGGGGACACTTGGATGTATGCCAGCTTTTAGCAAGGGATTATGCAGACGTAAACGCAACAGATAATCGAGGCGTATCATGTTTAATGGCTGCTTTCCGAAAGGGAAATGTAAAAGTTGTCAAGTGGCTGGTAAAGCATGTATCCCAGTTCCCACCCGACTCGGATTGTAAGCGGTTTATGCAGACTGTATCAGACAAGGTAATTCTCGCGCTTAATTTTTTACTGTTATATAACACCGATGTGGTTTTTGTTTAATGGTTAACTCTTCATTTAATTAACTGCTTTTTTGTCAGGACCTGTTGAAGAAACTCGAGGAGTGTATGCATATTATTATCGCTGCTAAAAAGCGACAAGAAGCAGAAGCTAACAAGAACGCGTCTATTTTACTCGAAGAACTGGACTACGAAAAGAAAAAAGAAGAAAAACGCAAAGCTGCTGCTCAGAAGAAACGTGATAAGAAGAAACAAAAAAAGAAGAAGAAAACAAATGGAAAGCAATGCAACGGCGAATTGGACCACGAAGAAGCAGACGAAAAAGAAGAAGATGAAGACGAAGACGAAGCCGCATACGACCGTGTAAACTTCTCCTTTGGTGATGAAGCAGCTCCAATTATTATGAACGGTACGGATTTTTTCCTCCTTTGTTTTTTCACTTATGTACTTCTGTGAAGTAAAGATAAAGTTTAATAGTGAAAAGGTAATTCTTTTTGTGTAGATGAGCGACCCGATCTTTCAACGGCTGAATTAAAATTAAAATCCCAGAAACAGTTGAAGAAGAAAGAAAAGAAAAGCCGCTTGAAGAGTCGAAATGCAAGTTTAGAGAAGAACAGCAAAGAAGAGGAGAAGAAGGAACGTCATCTGAATCACACTATGGATAGCCTGACTAATATCGTCATTACAACTGCAGCTCAAGTGGTTTCATCAATCAGGTAAGATATATCACCTCATTTACATTCGTCTTTCCATGACCTCGGCTTCCGTAAATATTTTAAATATTTTTTGTTTTTCTTTGTAGTCCCTTAGATACTGTAAGTGCTTCCACGGCTGCTGAAATTACAAAAGCTGTAGCCTCATCTATTATGACAAATGCAAAGAAAACGGACATGAATTTAAAAATCGACGCTGAAGTAGCTGCTACTATGGTAACAGCAGTCGCACAGTGCGCTGTGGTTTCATTGACAACGAGTAGTGTTATTCAGAACAACGTGGGCAACCGTTTGATTAGTCCTAAGAAGAGCCGACGCGCCGAGGATGGATGGAAAGAAGTGACTAGAAAGTACAGTATTTTCATACTATTGTTTTCCTACTGTTATTTATGTTTGAATGTTGAAGAGGTCACAGTCACCGCTCCCTGCGTTTAAACGTCGAAACTCAATATGTTCAATTTCCATTCTATCACAAGTGGTAGCGTTTACTGAATTTTCATTGGTTGCTAACAGAGTTGTTAGTCTGCAAACATTGGGAAGTTGCCTTGTCGTAATTTCCAAAGCTGCAAAAATATCGATCTTCTGATTAGATACTAAGCGTTGAGAACTTCGGCCAAGAAAACAACTTGTTTGACGATACCATGAATATAGTTACATTTTTCTTTCTAATGTTAAATATCTCGTGCGTTTTTTAGTGCGCCGCAGTCGAGAGTAAAGAAGATATTGATACCAGCATCGTTAATCAGTCGAGTCATCGGTCGTGGAGGATGCAACGTGAATGCTATTCGGGAACACACATCTGCTCATATCGATATCGATACAAACCGTAAAAAAGCAAATGGCGACTGCATGGTGACGATTAAGTACGCGTTCTGTTTGTACAAAAGCCATAAATTTTTCATTTTACGCTTTATTTCACTGTCTACTGATTCGTTTGGTTGGCATCATTCATGTTTTTTGTTTTTTTGCTTCTATTTAAAATTGTGCATGCGTAACACATGTTTTATGCTGCTTGAATGTTTTACTTTGCAGAGGTTCACAGCAAGCAACTCGCCAGGCTGCCCAACTCGTCCAATCACTTATCGACAATCCAGAAAGAGACGTGACTGAAATATTACCGCCGAATGTCAATGGACGGCCGTCGGTGAAACTTGAAGTACCAAACCCGATTGGCAATTCTCCAGCAGGTCTTTCGAAGTCATTAAACAATCCTAAACAACACTCACGAACCTCCCTGACGCAAAGACAGATGTCCGCCCCAGCTGCTGTATCTCAACACCAAGAAACTGATCATGATTTTGTGACATGCAAGATAGAATCCAGCAGTTCGGTCCATGCAGAAACGATATCTACAAGCAACAACCTTAACGTGGCTAATGGTCAGTCTAAATCGACTTCCAGCTGGAATGTAAAAAGTAAATCGCAATCTTTGACTGAGTCATCATTAAATAGAATGACTCCTGACAATCTTACACATGTCTCAACCACCGTTATATCTACCGTGACGACCTCAGTTTCTCGAATATCTGGACCAAAGTCACCCGCAGCAAGAAAACTGTTTGTTGCCAATGCTAGCGGTAGCACCACTCCATCGAAGTCTTTCCCAATGCCGATAGGTAGCAATCGTCCTGCTCGCTACTTAAACCAGCAAAACACCGTGTCTTCGACTAATGTTTCCGAATCTATAACAGCTTCTCTGCATACGACGTTGACAAATCTTCTGTCACAGGTTGCTACTCAACGAAGTCCGATGATATGGAACGATCGGAATGGTGCCAAGGATACAACATCAGTAGCTGGCGATGTAGTGGTGACAACACTAGCCACTTCACCGTCAAACTTGTCGTCGGGTATTCCACCAGACCGCCACATGCCGCGTACTATGTCACAAAACTCTTCGCAGGATTCTTCATTCAAAGGCCACTCGCGAACTCCTTCGTTATCACCAACATCTAACCACTCGGTTTCGCCTACTCCAGAAGAAAGACCGCATCTGAATCCTATAGGCAGCGAGAGGGGGCTTAAAAGACCGATGCCGACACGAACATCTAATCTACCCGGTCTGACGCCATTACTTCCAGGTCGGTAATCAACCTTTTTTTTAAAATGCGGTTATTCTGAGTATACGGAATTCTGATACGTCAAATTAGTTAAGATACATCTCAAAATACCAAGCATAAAACTTTCGACATATTTTTTATTATTTTATTTCTAACAGGTTCAGAACGTTCTGCGCAAAATCTGTGGCATTTCGATTACAACATTCAAAAATCAGCCACGTGGATATCATCAGACCATTCAGCGTTGGGTTGGGTAAATGAACAGCCGAACGATGTACAACAACATCCAAATCGAATTAACGGAGATATAGATAACGACCACTTCAGTGTTGGTCCAGATGAAACATTGAAAAGTCTACTCGAGAGGCTGTCACTTTCAAATCATTTGAATTTGTTTCAGGTGTGTGCGATCAATTCAAAATTTATATGAGATTCACGTAATTCAGTAACCTAAAATATTGTTTTTGGTGCATTACCTTGGTGTCTATTTTTTTTTATTTCGTTATCTTGCAGAAAAATGAAATCGATCTGGATGCTTTGATGTTGATGACAGAACAAGACTACGCTGACATCGGACTACCGAAGGTATGTTTCATCAACCTTGCCCCGTCGACGTTGGGGATACTCAACTTTTGCTTTAACGTCTAGCCAGCACGGGGGACTATCTCAGTTGGACAGTTTTTAGCGATTTTGCAGAAGTCAACTTTTGCGGATGACAGGCTTTCAAAATATTGAAATACAGTTGATCCTTGTTTTAGCGAACAAGCTTTTAACGAATTCTTAGGTATATGGGACAAAAATTTCCGGCCTAGGGTCAACGAACCCGGAGATTTCAATGCCTTCCTCGTTATACCGAGCAAAAAATATTTGTCTCTTCGGCAAACTTTACTATGAAATAGTGAATGGTTTCGTATTTTTGACTTTATAATCTATATTCGTATTTCAAAAATGTGAATGAATTTGCGATATAAATTCGAATTTAAAACATTTACATCTGTGTCCCTTTGTGAGAAATGCTATGTCCATTCTTAAAAAGTTAATTTAACGAATTCCTCAACAGCAAACTAAATTACTCGCTTACTTTAGGATTCGCTAAAACGAGGCTCAATTGTAACACAACAAGAAACCCTTTTGATTGTCTTTCTCTTAAAACGTATGTATTTGGAAGTAAACAGTGGAACTTCACGAAAAATTGTCATAGTTGTTGTACCTGAATGAAAACCTAATGTTGCAAGAAAGATTAAACCTTCCCTTTTCAGGCTGCTGTGAACGAACGAACGTACTCTTGATTAACTTCATATGCCTATTTTGGTAAATTTAGGAACCGCGCGTGAAACTTCTTAATAGCATGAATCGTCTTCGTCCCGAAACAAACGGTGTAGCTCCTCAAGATCTGAATGAACATTACCGAAACCATCAGCCTCATTTGTTAAAACATCCCCAAGCCCCACACATGTGGAATTCTGCACCACCGCCGCCGTCAATGGATCCAAATTTAAACAGAAACATTTCGCAACAGGACACGCGTCTTCCTCCCGGACTACATGGTGGTATACCGTTTCATCAAGCACCTCAACTCGTGGTATTAACATGATATGTTTTTACATTTGCAGTTATTGCTGTAGTAGTAGTGCTTTTGTATTTTGCGTATAACGTACTCGCTTTTATTCCCTCTTTTTTTTCGGGTACTCAACTACTAATAAATCTTCCATTTAGAACTCCTGGCAACCTTGGAGTAACACGGTGGACCAGTGGTAAGTAAAATTATTCAGCGTACATTTATAGTGCTATTATGCTCCGCAGTTTTTTACGTATATTAACACTCTTGTAGACTGGAGTCGAAATTTTACGAAATAAAACCAACTGCTAGAAGAAAAGGGAATCTCTGTTTAGTAAACGCATTTAAATTATTCGTTGGTGATCATGATGCAGTGCTTAGTGTAATTCTATAGTTTCCAATCCTGTTATTACGTCATCGTGTTATATTTACTGGTTATCGGGGTATTCTTCAACATCTTTTTACTGATTTAGCTACTTTTTTCGAATTAATTCACGTGCAAAACTCGAAATAATCGACTTTCTTTTTTATATTCACGTTACATTTTGTGATGTTTTTTTATATTCCTGGTCCTCTCGTGGACTTATTTATTCGTATCTTCAAGTTTTTAGTGTTGGTTTTTAGCGGGTGATAAATGCACAGTGTCTACAGATCGTTCGATTGTTATATTTCGTGATATTGCTATATATATATATAAAAGTTGATCTTTAAGATTAATAGAGAAACAAATAATAGCTGATGTTGTTTTTTCATCAAAATGACATCCTTTCTGCCTTTTTTATGGCGTGTGCTGCTAAAGCGGTTCAGCGGTTCAATTTTCACATTTACTCGAAATGAACTGTCATAGATGGTAAGATTTCCCTTGAACAATCTTCTCCGTTCTTCGTTTAACATTTAAAAGTGAAAAATAAACTGATGGTGTAGTTTTGTTTCGGCAATCAAAAATTAACACAAGAATTTTTTTGAGGATAAGATTGTGAATTAGTACTTTAAGGGAAGAAAGTGTTTGTGGAAGAAACTTTGGGCTCCAGCTAACCGCAAAATTTTAGAATTTTGCAGGAAGGCTGGACTTTAAGATTGGGGCGGAATTTAATTAGTTAAATGCAAATTTCAGGGATATTTTTAGCAGTATTTAAGGAAAAATAACTAATATTTTACGTTTTTGTTATGAAACTGAAGCAAATTAAATTTTTTTGCGTCCGGCGGAAATTATCAGTGCACGTTTTAGCTGATTAATTCGCACTACTTCAAAACATTTCTCGGATATCCCGATTCCTCGAAACAGTAATGGATGTACACTTTCGATTTAATAATATAAGAGAATTGTTGCTGTTCGAGAGAAATCTTCCCTTGCAAATGAAGTGAGTTTTGATTTTCGCGAAAGTTTTTTACGTACATAGTAGAAGGAAATTGCCTGAAAAAAAATCCAGCGCAGACAGAAGTCGCACGAATCTGACATTTGGTACAGAGAAGAAATATCTTACAAGAAAAATTGTTTGCGGAAAAAAAGATTGCGTAATTAAAGTTTGCGAAAACAATGTTATCGTCGAAATAACACAAGTTTAATTGCGGAATTAAAGATTGCGAATTAACAAGCTCGACTAGTTCTTGTATTCTTTATACTGTCTGTCTGAAGCGAATTCTATATTAAATTTAAAGAAAAGTTGCAAACGAGCCGAAAATAAAGTAAATGCGAAATAAAGTTTCTCAACGTTGATACGAGAAAAATTCGCAACCATTCCGCAATACATTTCCGCATTCATTTCTTCCCAAGGTATGTCGTTGGACACCAATCTCGTCCCCAGAGCTTCTTTTTCCTTTTCTGATATGCGTGCTGGTTGAAGTGTCCGCTATCTGCTCGTCTGCCTTTTAGAAAGTTTCAAACTTTGACTATAATTCGGTCGTTGTAATGAAATATGTTCGTTAATCAGAGATGTCCAACTTATGGGGTGTCTGTTAATCAGAGACAGTTAATTAGAACAAAAAGTGTTAGATATCATTCATTGGGAAAATAATTTTATACTTTTCTATCTACTTGTAAAAAAACAAACTCGCAAAAAGAACAGAAAAGATTCTCTGTGCAGGAGAATACCAACTTCGTTAGAAAAAAGGCACATCAGCTGAGCAGCGTTGTGTACTTTAATGGCGACTATTTGCGAAATTGAGAAAGAGATTTGGAAATTCTTAGACAAAAGACATCCTAAGGTTCAATAAAATGTTTTGGAAGATATTTTCGCTACTGAGACGTCTTGTACTCTAAATACAGTTCATTTTTTAAACAAACAAAAAATTGAGTCTCCAAATCCGGCACACTTTAAATGTGGTGTTGTTTGTTCATTGGACCCATCTGCCGACCGCCGATTGGCTTGTGCGACAGGCGAACATGTTAGAGAAATGTTAAGCGTACCCCTAGCGGGTAATGTAACATAGTTACCGTCGAAAGGAAAAAACGGTAGTTTATCAACCAATCAATTCACATAATTAGTGAAAGGTCGTAAGCAGGCTTGAGTTGCATATCCTTAAGCTGAACAAATACATTGATACAAATACTAAGAAACCTTAGTAGCTTAGTGGTTAAAGGAGAAAGATTCAGTTATCAACCTCGATCGCAGGGCTCTCGATCTCTTTTTTATATCGGGACAGGGAGAAGAGAAAAAAAGCCCTCGGGTTGAGGTTGTCGTTAGAGAGACAAACTTGTTAACGTTACTAGACATACTGATGTTTCCAAATTGTCTTTAACACAACTAATCTCTATCTGCCATTTTGAATAACAACCTTTATGAAAGAATAGATGGGAGGTTATTAAAAATGGCTTTTTTGCGTCTGCAAATTTCTGAAACGATATCTTTAACAGATCTTATTCCCTCTAATGACCTATGCGATAAAATAAAATAAGTTCATTATTTCGCCCAAAATATAATTTTTTCTTTCGTAATCACAACTTCGTGTTCACTTTTTTTTGTGTGTTAAATACGTGCGTCCCTTATTAATTGTCTTGCTAATTACCTGCATTGAGGTAAATTATTGCAAAAATTATTTTTGCATGAAAGTATTCTCAAATCCTCTTAGATATAATATACAACACTGTAGCAAAGAATAAAATTAGGCCAAAAAACAGCAGCAAGGTATCTGTTAATTCTCTTCTGCTGTATTTATTGAGGAGTTTACGTGAAACGTTTATAAAGCCAGTCAAGCCCTTGAATTCTTCGTGCGTCTCTTTAATCTGTTGTGAAGAACCTTCAAGTACCAAATTACTTTCTTCACCCTGTTTGAGTTGAGTGTCCATCATTTGTGCGATATTTATCAAATTTCTTGTTATTTCAGCAGATTTATTTGCCACTTCGGTTTTATCTAGCCTTCTTTTGCGTAGGTTGGTCTCTTCTCCTCTATTTACATCGCTAAGCAATCTGTCTTTTTCAATTCTTGTCACTCGTTTTTGGCCATTTATACAAGACTTTTGAAACGAAATTTGCAAAGATTTTATAATAGTCCTATGGGTTTGGATTAAAGGCTTTATACTTTCTAAATAGCAATCTTCATCTTCAAACTCACCAGTACTGTCCTCAAACTTCTATAAAAAACAAAAGTGAAAAGTTTCAAAATGACGATTTTTAATTTTATCAAACTCAATTTGTTAGCTTCAGTGGGTTTGCCAGTAGTCTGACTAAAAAGGCAGGATGGCTACAAAGGGTTGTGCTAGACCACACTATAATGTTAATTTTCTCTTTCGCTGGGAGTAATTGCAGATCTGGATTTTTCCTAAATGCCAGTACCCGACTGTCTGTTTCCAATACCATTTTATTTCCCATTCTCAAATTGATTTCATTTTGCATCTTGCTATATATAACCAAAAATGTTGGTCGTAACAAAAAAATACTCACAAAACACAATGCGCTCAATTTACATGGCTAGCCTCACAAATATCGAGAGATATACCCTGTCTATTATTTCCAGGAGGCACCATGGTTTAGATGGGGAGTCCTAGAGTATTTCATGCTTCACAGACCCAATTAGGGTCCACACTCTACCAGACCAATCCCAGTGTGCTTTACAGAACAGACAACCTAAACATCGCTGGGGTAAGAAACATTTAGTGCGGTGGGGGTATGACATTGTAATCTATTATTTTTGCAATCATTCATTAAATACAAAACAAACAAATTATTATGAAAAAACTAGACAAGTTGGAGAATATTCACTTCACTAAGTTTTCCCAATATTGATCTGTTTTTTGAGCAATAGTAAAAGGTACATGGCGATCTTTGAAGCAGTGACTAGCTATGAGACAGTCTGCTGAGCATTGCAACCATTTTAATCATATAATAGGCTTTAGAACTAATCCCAGTAGATCTCACGAAAAAATACATCACAGAATTGAGACGTAAATCACAGAACTAGGACGAACGACCGCCTCGTTCACTGGCACTTTTGCCAAGTTGTTATAAGGGATAGTTTATAGTAAAAACAATGAAGTTATGTGGCGATCAGAATTAGCTACCAGATCATTGCTAGAACCACGCATTTGTTTATAGATAATCACGTAAAGGACGGTATGTACCTTAGCTCGCTAGCAAATTAAAAAGTAACAGAATTTCACTGAACTGACAGAAAATGTTTAATAAACACGATTCAAAAATAATAACTTACAGAAAACGTGGTTTTTAGGTTAGAAATCTTTGTTCTTGCCAAGCTGATGGTGTTATCGAATTCATCATGACTGTCACAAGTATTTTCTAATATTTGCAATACTTCTTGAAACTCCACTTCCAATCTTGAAAGCTTCTTATTATCAATGTCTATTTCCACGGGAACCTTTGCAACTACATCTTTGGTTGCCATTTTAATTTTTTGCCGTCATTACAAACTGATAAAAGGATCGGGATTCCTTATTTACGCAGAGAGGCATCCTGATATTATCAACGAAAATAAATTACGTCATTTCTAGTTAAATGGTGGAAATCTTGTCTTTGCATGATATACAAATGGCAAAACTGATAGTGATGAATAAAATAATATGAAATTGTTAAAAATATATAAATTCATGTTTATATTCAGCTTAACATAGAAAATCGTAGCTGCAGATAAATAAGAGCTTCTAACAGTCAGGAACTGATATTAGCCTGCTTGTTAATATTGTTTCCATGATGATGAGGGACCACAAAACAGGTCTAGAGTGTTTAAAGCTCTAGCTCTAGCTTAGCTATCTAGGTAGCCAGCATATATAATTATATCAGTGGCCCCCAGTAGAAACAACCATAAAGTCGTCTAAAGTCTTAAGGTTATTCTGCTGGGCCAGCCACGTAAAAAACATATATATATTATCATTATTATTATGATGATGATGATGATGATTATGTATATAGCTATACCAGACAAGTTAAAAATGTGATAATAACTTGAAATCAGTAATTAATGTTATGAAGAATTAATCCCGGAGAGCTGCTTTCAGCCATCTAAGACCATAAAATTTCAAAATTTGTGGCGTCCTCTAAAAGGCTATCAGGATAATTCCCAATTAAGGCCTAGTGGCCCCCATTGTGATATTTTAGCTACCACCCTGGTGATCTAAGTGAAAGTCACATTATGTAGCTGTTTAAAATAAAAAAAAGCCCAGCCACCTACATAGGGCTTTAGTTCTGTTAGTTATGCATACGGATTGGCTTCCTTTCAGGGAAAAAAATTCTGCTATCACTGAAGGACCTGCTAAAACTTATAGATGTTTAAATAAAAATCAGCTATAATGTTATGTTTTACATGGTATATATATATACATGATTTTAAAATTTATAGTGAACCTCTTAGGTGCTTAAAAATAAATTTTACAATGGCAGAACCTAAAGGAAACCCATTTCTTAGAAAAATTTGTAGTGGGTATGTTGGTGTTCCAGTTTGTCTGCTTGGTTTGATTGGGAACGTCATTTCCTTTATTGCATGGAAAAGAATTAATAAAAAACGCTCTGATTCAAGTCAAAGTGCTGGTGTTTTGATGATGGCACTTGCCTGTGTCGATAGTGGCTTGCTTGTTTTCTTTTTACTTACAGAGAGCATTCCACAATTGTGGCCAGATGTAATGCATGCAGCACATTTTGTTGCTTTTCATTGTTATGTTGGATTCCCATTATTTTTCTTTTTCATTGTGGCAAGTATATGGATGGTCATTTGTGTCACCTACAACCGCTTCATTGCAGTCATTTTTCCATACCGAGCTCTCCAACTTAATTCTCTTAAAACTACATCTGGATTAATTGTTTTGACATTGTTTTTTTCATTTGCTATCAATTTCCCCCATTTTTTTAATTTTCGCCCATCATTTAATGGCACAAAGATAGAGAAAACAAAATATGGTAGTTCAGAAGTTGCAGAACGTTATGATTTTTGGGCCCATTGCATGGTACTTGTGTTGGTTCCATGGGTTACAATATTTGCTTTGAATTCGGCCATTATCTACAAGCTGCTGAGAAAGAAAAATATTGGACAAGTTCGGAAAGGTGAAGGGAAGAAAGAAAGGCAAACAACAATCATCTTACTGGTTATTACAATAAGTTTCCTTGTTTTTCTTGTTTGGCAATGTCTCACACAATGCTTTTGGATGTTACATTATGGACTAAATGATAAGGACACATGGTTTAACGTGGACAGTGCATATGGTCCAGCGCGACTAGGCGTCGTTATAAATTCTGCAATTAACTTTGTTCTATATTGCTTGTCAGGTGGATTTTTTAGAAAAGAGCTGAAGAAAATGTTTTGTCACTCAACATATGTGAAGTTCAACAACACATCAACAACCAGAAGTTCAGTAATATCGCAAAGATATTCCATCACAAAAGATTCGCATATCTCACAAAGGTCTGATATGCCCAGTGTTAACTATGGTGCTACTAGTCCATCAGAAAGTAATAAATCTGTTTGAAATCGTTATTGTTTTATTCGATGCCAAAGGTTTGTTCTTGCAATGCTATTTCTAAATAGTGTCTTTTTACAAAAAAATATTTTCATATATTTTAATTAAAATTATTTTTAAAAATTTAATTCTGTAATGTATATATATATATATATAGTGAGATAACAAAGTCTTGAAACTTTTTGCTAAACAAACAGGGGAAAATAAATTTCAATCCCAATCTGAACTAAAATGATAATAGTTTTGCAATCTTGTAGAATTTGTAAGATGGTTTTGTGTATGACACAACATGAATATTGAACAACTGGATGCGAAGCACTTTTTTTAAAAAAAATAAATTTCTTTAAAAAATTAAAACTTATGTCTTTTTTCATCGGTTACTAAATTAAAAAACGTTTAAAATACTTGTTTCATAAAATAGTCAGATATGTTAGATATGTTAAATTTTTGATGAAATCAAATCAATAAACTGATTAGGAAAGTGTCATGTTGTTGTAGGTTGTGATTATTACATGATACAAATGTTTTTATATATATTGTAAATTTTCCAAAAAGTATATTGAGTTTGTTTAATTGACACTTGTAAAGATAATTTTTATATCAGAGGATTTTTATAAATTAAAAAAATTACTGTTAATTCAAGCACCGTACAAAGCAGAATTTTGAAACATAAACAAGGAGATTTTTCTCAGAATTTTGTTTCACTATATATATAATGGTATTTGGTACTTCAACTGTACTGACATTTTCAATTTTTTAAATCAATTACTTTTTTACTGTTCTTAAAATATTTTTCCATACTACCTTTTGACATCCATCAAGCCTTTTTAATTAAAAGCTAATTTTTAGGAATTATTATCTCTGGGAGAATTTAAAAAAGTTTATTTCCAATTTTTTGTGTAATATTTTGTGCACATTTTTAAACATGTTTTTGAGCATGTTTTTTAATATTTTTTTAAGTGCTTTTAAATTTTTCAATATGTTCCATGAAACTAGCATTTTGATTTACTTTTTGCATTTATTTTGAAATTCATTCTTCTGACTTCATGATTCCTCTAGATGGAAATTATGATTTGTGAAATATTTGATTTTATAAGAAAACGCCAGACTTTTCTACATATTTGAATTAGCACCCTGTGTGCTCATTAAATTTTCGAATTTCTTGTATGACTGGGAACTTAACTGAGATGGCTACTTGAAAGCTGGGCATTTAGTGACAAAAGACAAAAAAGACATGCTTTTTAAGTATAAATACTGTTTAACAACAGTACTCAGACAACAAAAATTCTTGATGAACGGATGATAAGAAAGGGAATTTAAACTTATAAATGGTTTGTTGCACAATGGAAACTTATCAATATATAAAAAGTAAAATAATAATGTCCCAGAAAAGTTTTAATTTTTCTTTTGAGTGAAGGGAGCATCAATTAAATTATATAATGCTCTATGGTGTGCTTCTTAAAATATAGGCATTTTGCACTACAAACATATATGTGTACTTATTCCAGAGATGCATTTTAAAAAACGGTTGGCACTAATTAAACATAATCAGAGTGATCAGAGAAAATGTTATTTTATCTAGAAGTAAATATTGTGATTCAGATTTTTCTTATGGTTATTACAACTTTGTAACTATTTTCTTAAGTTTACACTAGACTTTAAAGACAAAATATAAAACAAAAACAAAAAAATTATGTTTATTTTCCTACCACCTTGGGCTTGTTTTTCTTCCATTTTTTTCCTAATTTTAAAGCTGGACTTCTAAAGTCATTTAGGGAATTAGGGACTTTGTATGGGTTTAATCCCATTTTAAATACACCACGTTCTCTTTCACATCGTCTTGATTTGATAATACTAGTCAATAAACTCGTGGGAAAATTTACTTATAGGCAGAAAACAACAACGGAAAATTTTACATCAGAAGTTTTTGTCAATGTTAAAAAAAATATAAAGGTTGTTTAGAGCAGTGTCTTTTTTTTGCCATGGTTTATAGCTGAAATAAAAATATATCTCAAAAATAAAATACAGGCTTGTTTGTTCTACTAAAAACAATATTTTTTAACTTTGTTTTTAATTTATTATTCTCATTTTATTAAAAAGATAATAAAATGTTTGGAAAGAAAGCTGCTAAACCTCGCCCAGCGAAGAGGGCTGGAAACAATGATCTTGCGAATATGGTAAGTTACTTAAAATTCCTAACATATATGCTGTAAAATGTAAATAAATATTTTAGAGGATGTTTGTAAAAATAAAGTCCTAATTTATTAAAATTGGTCAATTTATCAGTTAGGGTTGGGAGTACCCATGCAAGGTGGTGCTGATGATGATGACGACCGATTCTTTACTGGCAGAATTAGCAGCATTGCAAGGAGATCAGCTCCTGCACAGAAGAAAGCACAGCCAAAACGAGGTTCGGTTTTCTATTTTTGATGCACTCTCTCCACAATTTGCCTGCTTGAGCATACTATACTGTAAATTACCGAAGTAAGCTCCCAGTGACCAAATAAGCACCAGGTTAAATAAACACCCAGGCTATGATAATATAAATTTCTAAATAACCGCCCAAACCAGATAAATTTGTTCAAAACTTGGGCTTATTTTAAAAAGGTGACAAACAAAAACAAACCCGAGTTAATTTTGTTTAATCTATATTTAGGAACTTTAACAATAGTATTTTTGTGTTTTTTAAATTACAAATGTTTAAAATTTAAATAAGTGCCCCTTGGTGCTTAACCAGTAATTTATGATGAATATTTTTATATACATCATACTAACAGTGTGAAACTAACTCCATTTAGTTTGCCAAACAATTCTTTGTCTTCATATTAGTTACGTCTATCCTCAAAAAAGCTTTTTAGAAATAGTGTAGAAAATATAGATAGACTGTAGAACTTTTGTAATGCTTTTTAACCGTCAAAACGCATTAACATTAATGATAAAATAATTTCATTATCGTATTATTTAAAATGAATTAAAATATATCGAAGCCGTATTTCAAGTGAATTACAAAATTTGATCGCACTTGCAGGTTATGGAATGACAGTCACCTGAGCTGTTTCTGTTTTTTATCAAATTGTTTGTATGCGCTTTTTAGCTGTTGTAAGTATGGATGAAATAGATCGAATGGCTGCTGAAGGAATGAAAGATATTGATCATGATGAAGCTGATGATATGATGATGATGATGATGATATTGATGAGAGTGATCTACTAGTATGATTTTAAGATTGTTTTAGCTGAACTTGCTCATTATCTGGTGAAATGGTGTTTCATTTTTCTTTCCATTTCATATTCAGGCTGAACTTGAAGATTTGGCTTCTGATAATGACGAAAATGACGCTGCTATGGAAACCGAACCAGTATGTAAAAAACAAATATATATATGTACACCAAAAACTAATTACCATTTTAACTTTTTTACTATGGTAATTTGTTTGGACATTTCTATTGTAATGGGTATTTAATTTAAATAGATCATATAATGTAAATTTGAAAGACAGGTGTGAATTCCACCCATAGTTTCAAGGTACTTGCTTATACTCGATAGCAATTTCGATAGCAACTCGATTGCAAGCCTAAGATCTTAGGTATGTGCAAAATGAATGTTTATTTAGCATATCATATTTAGTCAACGAACCAAAGTGTGATGCCATCATTGGCTAACGTTTTGAATGAAAGAAAAGACATGTATTTACAAGCCCTTGCAACTGCGAAAGCAGAAGGTGCATCTTCAAAAGTGAGGCGATTGGACAGAGGGTTGAAGGTAAAAATCGATAGTACTGCTTCCTTAAACAGAATTTAGATAAAAACACAAGGTTTTAATCTGGTTTGGTAAACTTTATATTTATTAATTTTTTTTAGGAAATTGATGGTTTGCTAAAAAAAGTGCAAAAGGGTGGTAAAGTTAGTGAAGATGACATTCCTCCACCGGTTGCTGTCAAAGTTAGCAAACCAATAGATCCTAAAACACAATCCCTACCACCACCACCTTCATCTAGTCCTGCAAAACATATAGCCCCAGTTCAACCAATAACAGCTCCAGTTCAACCTACAACAGCTTCACCAGAAAGACCCCCAAGACCGACATTGTCACCAAAGCCTCAGCAAGCTGCACCAGAAACAGAAGTTCCTTCTGAAACTGAAACTAACCCCCATTTAAATACGTTGCTTGAACGACAAAAACAATTTAAAATAGCAGCATTAAAAATGAAGCAACATGGAAATGTAGAGGCTGCAAGGAAGTATTTGTCAACATCAAAAGTAAGTACGCGTCTATACTATCATCTTGAAATGTTTGTGAATGCATGACACGAATAATTAATGCATGACACGAATAATTATTGTTTTTATTGTTCCAGCAATTTGATACAGTTATAGAAGCGCTAAAAGCTGGAAAGGAAATCGATTTATCAAATATGCCTGAACCACCAGATCGTAAGTTATTTGTTGAATTTTTTTACTTTAAAATTAAATTACATTTCCAGCCGCAGTTTGTACACAATATTTCTATTATGTTTTCAGTTCAAGAAAAACAACCTGCTTCCTCGCATGTTGCAGCTGCAAAACCTGAGGCCCCCAAAATAGCAGATCCTGCTGCAACTAGCAGTGCGCCCTCATCAGGTCCCCCACCTGCGGCAACTACCATTTTAGAAGCATTAGAGCAACGGCTACAGAAGTATGAAGAAAGTGCACTCAAAGCAAAAGAAGAAGGAAATAGTGGAAAGGCTAGGCGAATGGGACGCATCACGAAAGTAAGTTTCGCGGGCAAAAATACTTTTCTTGTGAAAGTTTATATTTTTTCACATTCCAAATAACAAAATCGTGAAAGTTTTTTCTTTAAAATTATAGATTATTCTCTCGTGAATTTGTTTTTCTACTATTTTTTTTCTCGAAATTCTGAACCACGATGGAATCATTGGGAAGAAGTATCTTAAAGAGACGATTGACTTGTTCAACTGTATTATGAACCTTTTATAAAATTCTAACAACTGAAAATGCGTCAAAATTTGCATTACTTTTCCCACACTTTTCCTTTACCACAACGGTTAAATAAAAAAATATAATAGCTCGTGACGGTTTTTTGCACGAAATTTGCTACACCCTTAAAGACGTCAATATTCACTGCTTTGATACTGAGATGTTACTATGTTTAATTTTGTATTTTATAGCAATATCAGGATGCAATTCGCAGTTACAAAGCCAAGAAACCAGTTGATTTTAACGAGCTGCCTTGTCCACCAGGTTGGTTTGTTTTCTGAATTTGTATAGTCAAATTCTTCATTGAATTGAAGTTAATTAGGATTTTAAAACAGTGCTGTTCTTTTCAGAAATTCATTTTTTTAATTTAAATATTCTCAAAAAAATGTGGGATTATAATTGTTGTCGGCGCCATTTTTTTACCTATTAAATATTTTTTCACAAAGCATTCTTTTGAAACTCTCAATTAAACTTAAGGAAAATTTTGAATAATTTAAGAACTTAGGGAATCTTCCACGAAATTTGTCTCTGAGAATAAAATATCGTAATAAAATTTGCTTCCGAGAAAATACGGAAATTCCTTCTCCAAAATTTTTTCTCACTGAAATTCTTGTCAATGAAGTGTTTCTTTTTGTCGTTAGGGTTTTGTCGACTAAAACAAGCGAAATGATAATACCTTGAAAAAGTTCTAAAATAATTACAAATCTACTTAGATCATGTAGTAGACTATGCACAAGCACGGTAATTAGAATGAAAAGTTCATTGGGAATTTCCCCGCGCTTTTTAAAACATTTAACAAACGGAGAATGCACCACAAGTAAATATTCTCTAAAAAGTATTATGCGTAAATATAAACGGCTATGTTGAGATTAATGTGGTCCGTTTCAGAATCGGTTATCAAAGAATTTCATGTCTCGGCATGACCTATGTCACCCTCGGGTCAAGGTGGCAGGGTTTGGTGCTGCCTAAAAGTACTGCCCGATTCTGTGCCCGAAAGGGATCGACCACTTCTATTTTCAGGTTTTTATGAAGCTAGACGTATTGTAGGCAAGTGTACTTTATACACTTACTTCGGGAAAACGAGCTGCGTGAGTGAAGTTCATATTGAGTGAAAACAAGGGATGGTACAACCTTGTTTTAAAACACACACACCTTTAAGGGGATCCAGAAAAATTAAAAATGTAGCTAGTCCTCAGAGCTCTATAAGATAAACCTTATCTTTGAGATAAACCTTATGTTAAAAAGCTTTGGGACGTTCACGTTTATTTTGTAATTTTTGTTGTTGCTATCTTTAAAAAAGATGGGGACGAAGGATGGAACTTCATAATGATTTTCATTACAGGCCAATTCCCGGCATTGCATCAGAAGTAGCAGATCCACTTCAACA
>JASGCC010000094.1:1248041-1298547 GCA_030067915.1 Hydractinia echinata | reverse complement strand
CGTGAAGTGCTTTTAGGTAACACCGAACCTTGCCACCTTGACCGAGGTGACATAGGTCATGCCTAGACATGAAATTCTTGATAACCGATCCTGAAATGGACCACAGTCTGAAATGCGACGTAAAGTATTTAAGTTCGTACAGTTTTTGAAAATTTTACTTATGGCGCACCGATATGTAAGATATTTTACAAAAATCAGAGGGAAAGTGCCGAGAAACTTGGCGACACGCGCATAAAAATTCGGGTCAAACATGTTTTGCCATTGCAGGGGTGACGAATGGTAAGACTCTCCTGAACATTTATATTGTTGACCATTACCTGCCCACTCTTGTTGCTGCTTTTCTCGCGTAGATTGTGCATATGAAAAAGTCTTTTGGAAAGGTTACAGGAACGGTTTCAGTACACCTTCGTATTGAGAAAGACTTCAGGTTTTAATTCTTTGAAGATCTGTATTGAACCACCATCTGTGCCGTCTGGGATATCCAAAAAGTGAAAATTGCCCCTGGGAACAGAGGTTGGTTTATCTGGAAAATCAATAAACATCTTTCAAGGCTATAGACTGCCCTGGACAAGTTTACATCATGTGAAATAAATTCATCATGTAAAAATATACTTTTTTCACACAGGAGGTAAGTTTTAAAGAGTTTTGCCGAAATTAATATCCGTGATGGTCTCTCTTACATGATAAAACGGTGCGGTCGATCCTTTCGGGGCACATGATCGGAAGTGCTTTTTAGGTAACACCGAACCTTGCCACCTTGACCGAGGTGACATAGGTCATGCCTAGACATGAAATTCTTTGATAACCGATCCTGAAATGGACCACAGTCTGAAATGCGAGTAATAGTATTTAAGTTCGTACAGTTTTTTGAAAATTTTACTTATGGCGCACCGATATGTAAGATATATTTTACAAAATCAGAGGGAAAGTGCCGAGAAACTTGGCGACACGCGCATAAAGATTCGTGTCAAACATGTTTTTGCCATTGCAGGGGTGATGAATGGTAAGACTCTCCTGAACATTTATATTGTTGACCATTACCTGCCCACTCTTGTTGCTGCTTTTCTCGCGTAGATTGTGCATATGAAAAAGTCTTTTGGAAGGTTAAAGGAACGGTTTCAGTACACCTTCGTATTGAGAAAGACTTCAGGTTTTAATTCTTTGAAGATCAGTATTGAACGTACCATCTGTGCCGTCTGGGATATCAAAAAGTGAAAATTGCCCTGGGAGCGAGGTTGGTTTATCTGAAAATCAATAAACATCTTTCAAGGCTATAGACTTCCCTGGACAAGTTTACATCATGTGAAATAAATTCATCAGGTAAAAATAAACTTTTTTCACACAGGAGGTAAGTTTTAAACAGTTTTGCCGAAATTAATATCCGTGATGGTCTCTCTTACATGATAAAACGGTGCGGTCGATCCCTTTCGGGCACATGATCGGAAGTGCTTTTAGGTAACACCGAACCTTGCCACCTTGACCCGAGGGTGACATAGGTCATGCCTAGACATGAAATTCTTTGATAACCGATCCTGAAACGGACCACAGTCTGAAATGCGAGGTAATTGTATTTAAGTTCGTACAGTTTTTGAAAAATTTTACTTATGGCGCACCGATATGTAAGATATATTTTACAAAAATCAGAGGGAAAGTGCCGAGAAACTTGGCGACACGCGCATAAAAATTCGAGTCAAACATGTTTTTGCCATTGCAGGGGTGACGAATGGTAAGACTCTCCTGAACATTTATATTGTTGACCATTACCTGCCCCACTCTTGTTGCTGCTTTTTCTCGCGTATATTGTGCATATGAAAAAGTCTTTTGGAAGGTTAAAGGAACGGTTTTAGTACACCTTCGTATTGAGAAAGACTTCAGGTTTTAATTCTTTGAAGATCAGTATTGAAGTACCATCTGTGCCGTCTGGGATATCAAAAAGTGAAAATTGCCCTGGGAACGAGGTTGGTTTATCTCGAAAATCGATAAACATCTTTCAAGGCTATAGATTCCCCTGGACAAGTTTACATCATGTGAAATAAATTCATCATGTAAAAATATACTTTTTTCACACAGGAGGTAAGTTTTAAAAAGTTTTTGCCGAAATTAATATCCGTGATGGTCTCTCTTACATGATAAAACGGTGCGGTCGATCCTTTCGGGCACATGATCGGAAGTGCTTTTAGGTAACACCGAACCTTGCCACCTTGACCCGAGGGTGACATAGGTCATGCCTAGACATGAAATTCTTTGATAACCGATCCTGAAATGGACCACAGTCTGAAATGCGACGTAATAGTATTTAAGTTCGTACAGTTTTTGAAAATTTTACTTATGGCGCACCGATATGTAAGATATATTTTACAAAAATCAGAGGGAAAGTGCCGAGAAACTTGGCGACACGCGCATAAAGATTCGAGTCAAACTTGTTTTTGCCATTGCAGGGGTGACGAATGGTAAGACTCTCCTGAACATTTATATTGTTGACCATTACCTGCCCTCTCTTGTTGCTGCTTTTCTCGCGTAGATTGTGCATATGAAAAAGTCTTTTGGAAGGTTAAAGGAACGGTTTCAGTACACCTTCGTATTGAGAAAGACTTCAGGTTTTAGTTCTTTGAAGATCTGTATTGAACGACCATCTGTGCCGTCTGGGATATCAAAAAGTGAAAATTGCCCTGGGAACGAGGTTGGTTTATCTGGAAAATCAATAAACATCTTTCAAGGCTATAGACTGCCCTGGACAAGTTTACATCATGTGAAATAAATTCATCATGTAAAAATATACTTTTTTCACACAGGAGGTAAGTTTTAAAGAGTTTTGCCGAAATTAATATCCGTGATGGTCTCTCTTACATGATAAAAGAGTGCGGTCGATCCCTTTCGGGCACATGATCGAGAAGTGCTTTTAGGTAACTCCGAACCTTGCCACCTTGACCCGAGGGTGACATAGGTCATGCCTAGACATGAAATTCTTTGATAACCGATCCTGAAAGGGACCACAGTCTGAAATGCGACGTAATAGTATTTAAGTTCGTACAGTTTTTGAAAATTTTACTTAAGACGCACCGATATGTAAGATATATTTTACAAAAATCAGAGGGAAAGTCCCGAGAAACTTGGCGACACGCGCATAAAAATTCGAGTCAGACATGTTTTTGCCATTGCAGGGGTGACGAATGGTAAGACTCTCCTGAACATTTATATTGTTGACCATTACCTGCCCCACTCTTGTTGCTGCTTTTCTCGCGTAGATTGTGCATATGAAAAAGTCTTTTGGAAGGTTAAAGGAACGGTTTCAGTACACCTTCGTATTGAGAAAGACTTCAGGTTTTAATTCTTTGAAGATCTGTATTGAACGACCATCTGTGCCGTCTGGGATATCAAAAAGTGAAAATTGCCCTGGGAACGAGGTTGGTTTATCTGGAAAATCAATAAACATCTTTCAAGGCTATAGACTGACCTGGACAAGTTTACATCATGTGAAATAAATTCATCATGTAAAAATATACTTTTTTCACACAGGAGGTAAGTTTTAAAGAGTTTTGCCGAAATTAATATCCGTGATGGTCTCTCTTACATGATAAAACAGTGCGGTCGATCCCTTTCGGGCACATGATCGAGAAGTGCTTTTAGGTAACTCCGAACCTTGCCACCTTGACCCGAGGGTGACATAGGTCATGCCTAGACATGAAATTCTTTGATAACCGATCCTGAAACGGACCACAGTCTGAAATGCGACGTAATAGTATTTAAGTTCGTACAGTTTTTGAAAATTTTACTTATGGCGCACCGATATGTAAGATATATTTTACAAAAATCAGAGGGAAAGTGCCAAGAAACTTGGCGACACGCGCATAAAAATTCGAGTCAGACATGTTTTTGCCATTGCAGGGGTGACGAATGGTAAGACTCTCCTGAACATTTATATTGTTGACCATTACCTGCCCACTCTTGTTGCTGCTTTTCTCGCGTAGATTGTGCATATGAAAAAGTCTTTTGGAAGGTTACAGGAACGGTTTCAGTACACCTTCGTATTGAGAAAGACTTCAGGTTTTAATTCTTTGAAGATCTGTATTGAACGACCATCTGCGCCGTCTGGGATATCAAAAAGTGAAAATTACCCCGGGAACGAGGTTGGTTTGTCTCGAAAATCAATAAACATTATTCATGGCTATAGACTTCCCTGGACAAGTTTACATCATGTGAAATAAATTCATCATGTAAAAATAAACTTTTTTCACACAGGAGGTAAGTTTTAAACAGTTTTGCCTAAATTAATATCCGTGATGGTCTCTCTTACATGATAAAACAGTGCGGTCGATCCCTTTCGGGCACATGATCGAGAAGTGCTTTTAGGTTACTCCGAACCTTGCCACCTTGACCCGAGGGTGACATAGGTCATGCCTAGACATGAAATTCTTTGATAACCGATCCGGAAAAGGACCACAGTCTGAAATGCGACGTAATAGTATTTAAGTTCGTACAGTTTTTGAAAATTTTACTTATGGCGCACCGATATGTAAGATATATTTTACAAAAATCAGAGGGAAAGTGCCGAGAAACTTGGCGACACGCGCATAAAAATTCGAGTCAAACATGTTTTTGCCATTGCAGGGGTGACGAATGGTAAGACTCTCCTGAACATTTATATTGTTGACCATTACCTGCCCACTCTTGTTGCTGCTTTTCTCGCGTAGATTGTGCATATGAAAAAGTCTTTTGGAAGGTTAAAGGAACGGTTTCAGTACACCTTCGTATTGAGAAAGACTTCAGGTTTTAATTCTTTGAAGATCTGTATTGAACGACCATCTGTGCCGTCTGGGATATCAAACAGTGAAAATTACCCCGGGAACGAGGTTGGTTTGTCTCGAAAATCAATAAACATTATTCATGGCTATAGACTTCCCTGGACAAGTTTACATCATGTGAAATAAATTCATCATGTAAAAATAAACTTTTTTCACACAGGAGGTAAGTTTTAAACAGTTTTGCCTAAATTAATATCCGTGATGGTCTCTCTTACATGATAAAACAGTGCGGTCGATCCCTTTCGGGCACATGATCGAGAAGTGCTTTTAGGTTACTCCGAACCTTGCCACCTTGACCCGAGGGTGACATAGGTCATGCCTAGACATGAAATTCTTTGATAACCGATCCGGAAAAGGACCACAGTCTGAAATGCGACGTAATAGTATTTAAGTTCGTACAGTTTTTGAAAATTTTACTTATGGCGCACCGATATGTAAGATATATTTTACAAAAATCAGAGGGAAAGTCCCGAGAAACTTGGCGACACGCGCATAAAAATTCGAGTCAGACATGTTTTTGACATTGCAGGGGTGACGAATGGTAAGACTCTCCTGAACATTTATATTGTTGACCATTACCTGCCCACTCTTGTTGCTGCTTTACTCGTGTAGATTGTGCATATGAAAAAGTCTTTTGGAAGGTTACAGGAACGGTTTCAGTACACCTTCGTATTGAGAAAGACTTCAGGTTTCAATTCTTTGAAGATCTGTATTGAACGACCATCTGTGCCGTCTGGGATATCAAAAAGTGAAAATTGCCCTGGGAGCGAGTTTGTTTTATCTCGAAAATCGATAAACATCTTTCAAGGCTATAGATTCCCCTGGACAAGTTTACATCATGTGAAATAAATTCATCATGTAAAAATATACTTTTTTCACACAGGAGGTACGTTTTAAACAGTTTTGCCGAAATTAATATCCGTGATGGTCTCTCTTTCATGATAAAACTGTGCGGTCGATCCCTTTCGGACACATGATCGGGAAGTGCTTTTAGGTAACACCGAACCTTGCCACCTTGACCCGAGGGTGACATAGGTCATGCCTAGACATGAAATTCTTTGATAAGCGATCCTGAAACGGACCACAGTCTGAAATGCGAGGTAATTGTATTTAAGTTCGTATAGTTTTTGAAAAGTTTTACTTATGGCGCACCGATAAGTAAGATATATTTTACAAAAATCAGAGGGAAAGTCCCGAGAAACTTGGCGACACGCGCATAAAAATTCGAGTCAAACTTGTTTTTGCCATTGCAGGGGTGACGAAATGGTGAGACTCTCCTGAACATTTATATTGTTGACCATTACCTCCCCACTCTTGTTGCTGTTTTTTTCGCGTAGATTTTGCATCTGAAAAACTCTTTTGTAAGGTTAGAGGAACGGTTTCAGTACACCTTTGTATTGAGAAAGACTTCAGGTTTTAATTCTTTGAAGATCTGTATTGAATGACCATCTGTGCCGTCTGCGATATCAAAAAGTGAAAATAATATAATAATATAATATAAGTCACTTGCCAGTATTTTGATTAGAAGTCTGATGTCCCTTCCACACAGACTTTATGCTAAATTCACCTAGGTTTCTCAGACTTTCAACTCCAACTGTATTGGTATAGGGTCCACAGGTTTGCTACGAATCTGATGGTTCTTCTTATGGTATATAATTCCCATGGTTTTCTCAAAAAATAAGGAAGTCAAATTTGATATTACTTGGTTGTTGGAGAATAAATTACATTCTTTATGTAGCATTATTGAGATTGCTCATAATATAAGCTTTAGCCATAAAGTTAGTATTTTATGAAGCGGAACGTGCTGACACTGAAGCGATGTCATGATTTTTAGTCCACCAATTTAAATTTGAACAATTTCACAAAATTTTCTTTGTACCACATTTTTTTGTCTATAATTTTAATCTGAGGTTTACAAGATAATAATCATGATCTTATTTAAAATGCTATGTTAAGCCAATTGTGTAAAAAAGTTCCTGCCATCCTTTTTGTACAAAAAACAAATGTGTTCAGGGCATTTAGACACCTGTTAGACATCAGGCAATAACTAATTCAAAATGATGATGCCTGACATTTAACCTCTGGTAAGGGGTGTCATAAACAACGGTAGTCAAGTAAGACTAAAGATACATTTTAAAACATAGCTGATAAAATATCTGTATATATATATATAAATAAGATAGATATATACATATATTTTGATAATAAATAACAATATTCTTTTAGGTGTGCCAGCACAAACCACGAAAAAACAAACTGAAACAACCAGGAAGCAACCTCGAAACAACCAGGAAATGACTAGAAACATGCAGTTAAATTGACAGTAAGAAGACCTTGGTTATTTTGCATAAAAAAGTGTCCAAGAATGGAAGTGAGTTAGGATGACGAGAAACAGTCGAGTGTGTATAGTATCATCCTTCTCGAGATGATAAATATTTTGTGAGAAAGTGTTTTAGTGTCAAACTTTATACTAATTTTTTAGTTCTACACCTTATACTAATTTTTCGTATATATACTATAATTTTTCGTATATATACTAATTTTTCGTATATATACTAATTTTTCGTATATATACTAATTTTTCGTATATATACTAATTTTTCGTATATATACTAATTTTTCGTATATATACTAATTTTTCGTATATATACTAATTTTTCGTATATATACTAATTTTTCGTATATATACTAATTTTTCGTATATATACTAATTTTTCGTATATATACTAATTTTTCGTATATATACTAATTTTTCGTATATCTACTAATTTTTCGTATATCTACTAATTTTTCGTATATATACTAATTTATGCGCGGATGTTTCACACATAATTTCTGGTTAGAATTATAATTTGCACCTATATATAAATCCAAGTAAATTTCAATAACTCATTAACAGGTGGGCAAGGATACACGAAATGACTATCAGGAAATATGTACAATGAGCGATCTCCAGTGGAATTCTCCAGGGGCTAAGGACTAGTATAATAATAAATCTAAAGCAGATTTTAGACAACTGTTACAATAAATTTAAAAAAATTTCTGGTAACTATTTATTTTAGTAAAGATTTATGGTAGGATGCACTGCTGTAAGCATCTTTAGACCATCATTTTCAAATTATTTTCAATGGTTATATACTTGATTTAGTGTCCCCTTGTAAAACAGGGGAAACAGGGCGACCTCTATATGTGAGATATTTTTACTAGTCCTTAGCCAGTGGAAAAATCAATGTGAATTTGCCTGTCGCAACAAAGTTGATAAAAATATATTCCATTTGCTATCTGGTATATCTAGCTTGACTTTTTTCGTACAGCACCTTGGGCTGGTATTATGATTCAAAATTAATAATCTTTTCGGCACGCTTTCCAAAATGCCTTTGGTCATACAGTATCTATGGTAATCTGCTTTGCTTGTAATTGTATTTTGGGTGTATCTTGTGCTTTTTGATGTTTTTTTTCAATTACTGGTCTTTTTTGTGGTGTTTTGATGGTTTCTTATGGTATATGGCGGTTTCCTGTTTTAGTAAGTACTTCTCTTAAGTTTATTGATTTTTATAATCCATTGTTAGTGTAAATACAAAGTTATTATTAACATAATTTTATTACGTGACCTTTATAAATATATTGTGTTTGCATCTCCTGATTATCTTGGCTTTGCAAGGAAATATGAAATGTTGCTAGAGAATTACTTTTATCAATTAGAAAATTTCTAGAAAGAACTGAGCAACCCAATTTTGTGTGACTCTAGGATGTAAACTTAAAATATTTTAATAGTGACTTTTAGTACACCACCACTAGCATAAAAGCAGGAATCTGATGTTGTAACCTAAAACTGTAATACACTTATGTTAAGTTGTAGGAGGTTTGATAGGTCTAATCTGTTTGAAATAAGATGAGTTTGGGAAAATTAATGTTAAAAAAAAGGTTAAAAATTATTTGTTTTTGCCAAGAAATGTTAGGAATCCAGAATCACAACTTGTCTGTTTTATGGTAATGTTTATCTGCAGTAAATATTTTTTTTGACATTTTTTCTATTTAGAAGGATTCATTTAAAAATGTTACCCTACTTCCTACCATGACCAACTTATCTGTAGAGATAAAAACGTTGCACACATGCACATCAGCTTGGCTCGTAGTGACATGAGGGAAAAATTTGAATTTTTATACCTCGCCTGGAAATTTTCCGCAATTTGAGCTTTAGAACTTGAGAATATGTTTGTATTTTGAGAAATAGTGATGTAATTGTTGCATTTGTGATTATTTATTCTCAAATTTCATTTGTCAGAAAAACTGATACATTTTAAGTGTGCGTTGTTTTGATGGCCCTTTTATGTGTGTTTTAGTGCACCTTGAAATTTAAATTTGTGCAAATATTATTCGGAAGATGTATCACAACTTGAATTTTTTGAAAAATTCGATTTCATTCTTCTTCTTTTTACTTTTAGAATAGTTTACAAAATTCAAAGAAACATACTTTTGGCATGGATTGCAGTGAAATATTTCTTGGTGGATGGCTTACATGGTCGAGAAAGAAAATGACAATTTGGAAAAGGCCAGAATTCACCAAAATCCGTCCCCTTACTACTTAAGCTCGCAGCGCGCGTGCTCGCCGTGCTAGCACTTTATTAGAAAATTAAGACGAATTAATCATTTTTCACTGTTTTACCAATCCAAGACTTTAAAGCGCACTGAAGAAGTGAAAATACTTTCATAAACACATTTCATTGATTTTCTATCAGTACTACTCCGTTTGTGTTTCAACAATAGCGCCAAACATTCGCAACAACATTAATAGAGACGATTTTGAAATGCATGTAAAAAACAGATCACTAATATTTTAGCATAGGGGACATATAGCGAGTTGTAATTAACAGGATGGGTGGTGATTTCTCTTCATATTTCCAATAATATTTTTCATATTTCTCAAAATGGAGGAGGACGTCGTAACAAAGTGCTAATTGCAATATTTAGTAACATATTGAGTAAATCAAAATTATTATGCCAAATGATTTTTTCTCATTATAGTTGACTCTTTTTTTTATCTCGAGCAATCTTTACTTCAGAAAGCGGGTTCGTTAAGAATTAACGCGCAGAAATGTTTATATAGTTAATGAAAGATTGATTGCCTTGCTCAAAAACCTCGTTTTAAGGGCCTTTGCTGTCCCGATGCCATAAAAGGTTTAAGATACCCAAAAAATTACACAAAATTCTTGCTAGCGAAAATTCATACGACTAAGGTAAAATAAACAATATTGGGTTTTCTTAACTTCATGGAGGGCTGGGTGCTACTTTCTGTACTTACGAAATCAGGAAAAAAATTTAATGTATTAATTGATCCGGTGAATAGTTATTTTTGTGCAATTTTAAATCAGGGGTGTCACTTTAATGACAAGTAACAGACATAAGTCATGCGCAATAATTAGAATACTTAAAATTCCGAACGATTAAAATATGTATGTTTGAGTAAATGCCATGAATACCTGGCAATACTTCGTCTGCTGTCGAAAACAATGTTGCAAAGTTTCTCTTAATAACGCTGACACGAATCACTGATAGAAATTCTTAAACCAATCAGAATTCTTATTTTTATTTCTGGGGAAATTTCAGTTTTAATCGTGAAGTTTCAATTTGAGTGAACCAGTTATTGCAAATAAGGAAGTTGACTTCTTTAGCTTTTAATATCTTTCATATCTCTTTTTTTTCCCCTGTCTATCAATGTTGGACCAATATTACGATCTAAAAACGTATTTCACTGGAATTTTTGGGCGCGTTTCCTGACCTGACACAAAAATTTAAAAATTACTTCCCTTGAACTGAGGAGATATTGAAGTATGTTAGAAATTTGTAATTGATGTGGGATATCTCCGTGTAGGATATCCCTTTAAAAAGCGAGTCAAAAGATTACGCAAGATTTTTCCCGCTCGGCGCATTGACTGTAAGGCGGATATCCCTTTAATAAGCGAGACAAGAGATTACGTAAGATATCTCTCCGCACAACGCATTGGCTGTAAGGCTGATATCTCTTTAGCGAGACAAGAGATTACGTAAGATATCTCTGTGGCGAATTTGTTGCATTTTTATACAATTTATTTCACACATTTATGTCATACATTCTGGTCTGCAAAATTTCTTATTGTCACTTAGCTTGAAAACCTCATCAATTCATGAATACTTGTATAGCACCCTCATGGTTTGGCTAGCTTTGGGTAATTATTTGCTTCGACTAACAGCCTAGTTCCATGTCGCCGTTATAGAATTAACCGTGGATTGCGTCTGGTGGAAATCCCGTTTACTAAGCCCGTGTACTAGTCACCTAAATTATCGAAACCTCACCAACCTCGCTTTCTTTTTTAAATCCGAATAAGACAAGGTGTCTTGGAAACGAATTAAAATTTTAATCCATTTGAGAACAAAAAAAGACAGCTATACACAGAAAACAACAAGAATTCAAGTTTATTTCCCTGTGAAATAGTGTGTTTGTGTTTTGAAATGGTTTAGAAGATTTACCAAGGAAGTCTTACGGCGCCAACTCAGTTTTTATGAAATTCTGTTAGTCGTCACAATTCCAAAGAGTCCCTTTTAAAACCTATGGAGGTCTAACAGTTAACTGAGGTTAAAAATAGCTATTAGTCTGGAAATATTATAATCTTATTAACATATGTACAACACAAATATTTGATCTGATATGTTTGTGGAAGACACACCACAATGTTTCTTTGTCTTTAAACAAAATACTCCGCGATCGTTTTTGCACGCTCTCGCCTTCGGCATTCGGAATTATTATTACGGTCTGTATCGATCAAAAGGTAGCTAATATCAACATCACTGGGCACACGTACTTTAATATATTCATCTTTACAACTGTCTATTTCACTTTGTAAGTTTTGAAGGTCTAATTGACCATTTTTATTGTAAGATAGTTCTATAGTTTTTGCTCGATTTCTGCTTATGTCTGTAAATTTGTAATGTTCGGTTTTTTGGTGACTTGCTTCGTTATTTTTCATATCCCAATCTTGGATTTCTTCTAATAACTTATTTAAATCGTCCAAATTTCCAACTTTCATCTCCTCATCGCTTTCACTGTTTATCCTCAACTTATTTTGTTTTTTCATAATGTTTGTTGTTTCTTTATATACGGTGTCCGTCTTTTCCAAAGTCTCTAATAATAAACGAAAATAGCCTTTATTTCTTTCTTTTTATTCAAGTCTTTGATGTAAATTTCCCAATTATACTACAATAAATTTTCAATTTAAACTTGTCTCGTCGGCTCGAATATAAAAACCCGACAAATTAAAACACGCACACAAGCTAATACTGAACTTTATGAATAATGTTATGAATCGTTTTAAAATAGCTTTTATAACGACCGATCAAATTAATAACTAGTTCTAACAAGAAACCTCTTGTGAATATAATTTCTTTGAGCGATTAAACGTGCAACAATGACATCGTTATGGACTCGATTACCACAATTGCCAACTTACTTCAAAACAATAACATAAGCTTCTCCGTGCTGATTGCAATTATTTCCGCTAATAACTTCCGATAGGGACAATTGTCAATTTTCACGTATTATCTTTCTTTGCATACAACTTTACATCCTGACTCTTGAAAGTTTGTTTTTAATAAGAAAAAAAATGTTTGTTGTTTTATAATAACAGCTAGACTTTTTCATGTTGTGATTTCTCTACATGAAGAAAAGATTTCCCATGTTCGGGTGACATGTACACAACATAAAACTAGACCTTAGTTAACCTTTTTATTGTCAAAAATCTTTTATTAAAAGTTAGTAACGAGATCGTTTGTTTAGCTTGGTGTTGTTTTCTAAAGGTGTTGGTACGAATTGAACTTTTAGTAAGCATGACAAATCGATTCTGTGTGACGATTCAAAGTTACGATGTGGAGTGGCGAAGAGTAATGCCATGACGACATGCACTGAGACGACAAATCTTAATGACGCGACTCTCTCCTACAGGGTGTTTATGAATTAATACCTTTTAACCAAATTTGGAAGTTTGTTTGTTTTAATTATTATTTGTCAAACTTGCAATAAATCTAGCATAAAAAGAAAACAGAGTTTGTCTGTATTATACGCCTCATGTTTTGTTCGTGTTTACATCATAGATTCGCGCCTTTTTTATCTGTGTAATAACGTGTCCAGCTTGGTTGTTGCCTCTGCGTTAGCTTGATAACCCAGCCGTTCTTGAAAACTGCCCGGCAGGTAGAGATTTGGAGACTTCTTTGATTCTATGTGTTCAATGACTTAAAAAGAGAAGTTGTATGCTTTAGTTTTTTATTTTATTTACAACTTTGTAATATGTATTAGAAAATAATAATACACGCCAAATGTCGCTGAACTATAAATTTTATGTAGACTAAGGAGTCCTTATTTTTTTAATGTCTTTTCAATCCTAAATTTTTCGTAGCGTAATGCTCCGCAATCTTTTTTCGTCGTATTGCGTTTCTTGGCGCTCGCTTACCCCCGGGTTATTTCTATTAAAAAAAAATTAGTCATAAAGACACAGGATCGTTCTGCGATTTAGCCATTTCTTAGCATAAACTCCAAATTCGGTAGGAAAAATGTGGACAAGATTAATCAGCATATGACACTGCGTGTTCGGTTAATTTAATTGTGCAAATAAGATACTAATTTGGAAACTGCTCATGACGCATTTCCGATCTGTTGTCTTACATATTTCAGGAATCTTTATGCATTAATTAATATTTCCTTTAGATAAATGCTTGGATTTTTTCCATACTCAAAAGTGATGCGCTGCCATTGTACCAACAAAAACACGAGCATGGTGAGGTGGGAGCTTGGTAACTAAATTATTCAGTCAAAGATTTTAAATACGGAAATATGAAGAGTGCAATAAGCAATCTAAATTATTGAACGCATTAATACACGCATGTAGAACTAACAACCACATTGTGTCCCACGTGAAGAGTAAAGTCGCTGTTTCAAAGTGAGTCATGAAAAAAGATATAACGGCTTAAAGATCGATTAATTTCAACCATGATGTTTCGACAATCAATGCTTGTGACACTAAAAACGTGCATGTAATTATAAGTGTAACGTGCTTTCGTTGAAAAAAAACAGCTTTAAGATTTATTTATAACTTCAGAGTCATTATAAAAATAAACCGCGTTGGTTTCAAAAGTACTAGAATAAGTTTAATAGTGATCGGTGAAAAATGCATGGTTATGCAATATGATGCGACTTTAATTTCGACGATTTTGTGGTCATTTTATGTTTGTGTGATAAATGACTTGTTTACTGCAAGTTTCACTTCCTAAATTTATTCTACCTTAACAAGGACGAGGGTTAGCAATTTTAGCGCCCTGCAACTTACACACAAAGGTGGATCATGAGAGAATGAAGAAGGGTGCACGAGAAAGCTCAACCTATACAAAGGGACCTCTTTTAAAACGGATATCCTTCTTCAGTGGACACATGCTTGAAACGGACAATTTAATTAGTTCTCCGTAAGCGGACACCTTTATATAAAATGGACACTCCTTAAGGCGGGTAAATTTGGTCGTAACATTTATAAAATTATTAAGCGAGGCAAAACGTTGAAAACAGACAAGAAATGATAACAAGGCTGTAATTTTACTAAACGTGTAGATGTTTTTGTATATTTTCATAGCTTTGTTCCTCGTTATTTAGTTACTAATTTAAACCTATTCTAGTTTTCATGTAATATTATTGCTTTCATTGCAAAGAGTTCAGTAATATATCTATATCTACGTTCAGCAAAGTTTATAAAAAGTCCTCCACCGAAGTAAAAAGAGTTGCTTCATCCATCATAGTAGCCACTTCAATGAAACAGTTCTGTGTACCTCCCACTCATAGTATACGAGTTGTTTTCGCCAATTCTTTGTCTTACACTTCCCCTCGTTCCGCTGCTCCGATCAATTTACCAAAGGATGGTGGTCTCACATTCTTTCTTGACTGAGTTAGAGACTTTAACTTAAAACTTAAATAGGGATAATTTTTTTTGTCTTTGTTTCTGTGGATGAAATGCCATTGTGGTTAGCTATCCGCTTTTTAATCTTTTCCCGACAACACTCACAGTTGCCTCTAAGGATAACTTTTAGTTTTCCAATTATTAACTCAATTTGATTGCTTGTTAGATTAGTCATGCGCAGAAGGTCAATTTCGGGATTGAAATAATTGGAAACAAATTTACTTTGTAATTTTTGTAACAAATTTCTGAAGAAAAACTCCATCATTAAGCTGCAGTCGTTTTCGTTTAATTCTTGATAATCTTGGTAGTTAGCATCTAGCCATCTTCGAATATGATTGGTTATTTCAAAAAACACGTGACAAATGATATCACGTGGAAGAATTTTCAAGACTGAATCGCTCTTTATAAAATTTAGTGTTCCGTAAAATGCTTCTAGGGAGACTTTCATAGGAAATTCCTGCATTTCAGTATTCTCAAAGACATGATAAGAAACTTTCCACTGCAATTCAGGGTTTGCCTCGATCAATCGGTTATTTTTACCAACTAAACAAGGTATATTTTGACCAAGCCATGATTTTGCGTAAGGCAAACAAAATTCTGGAATAATAACAGTGGGATACCAATAGAGTTTTATTGTTCGAATCTTTCTGTTGTTGAAGTTACCCAAGCAGATTTTCATGCTTGATAACTCGCTCACTTCAATCGAGTGAAGTCCACTGTTTTTCTGCAGCTGTTTCCATGTTTCACTTACTGAAAAATCTTTCAAGACATTGGACAAATTCACATGCAGTTGCACTTTTACGTTATTCGAATTCCAAAAACATAAATATTCTTCCTTTGTTATTGTATTCCGCCATATTTGTTTTGTCTCGGCTTCTAGTGCTATACTTCCTTGTGTCTTGCCTACTTTTGAACAGATATATCGAAGGGTTGGTCTCTCCTAGATTAAGTTTGTGAAGATCTCGAACGTGTTGCTGTTAAGAGTACAAATTTCAAAAACTTCGTTGAAAGCCTTTGTTTCTTTCGTTAAGTCGCTTTACAATTTCTGTAGCAAAAATCGAACACAAAATTTTTATTTTTATTTTCGACTCGCTTTAGCAGACAATTTTTTCTTCTCGCTTCACTAAAAAGTTCTTTCAAGCAACTTTTGCGCTTTAAATTAACTATTTCTGATAATGACAACTTTTCCGCCATTTTTTTAAATGTTGCTCTATGAACCACTTTCTACCTAACACCTACGCAGAATATAGAAAACTCGTACTCACGGTTTTAATCTTTAAAGTCTTCAATACGAAGATAATGTTATGAAGGAGACATGGTAACGAATTTGCTACCAACTGATTAAAATGCTGTATTCAAATGTTTGAATGAATTTTTAATCATTCAATAGCGTCAATTTTTAGATCTGTATTCTGTTTGTATGCAACATGACTTTCCAATATGACCTCATGCTAAAAATGCACGAAATAACAGTGCACCATGCATGCAATGCAAGTAGTCCATTATCACATGGTTTTTAAAACAATCTAAAGACCTGATTAAGTTCTGTTATATGCATTACACAGAACTGATCCTCTCTTTCTATTGCAAAATCTACTGCATCGCCTCCAATGAACACTCATTTATAATTCCAGTTTTCAAATAAGCGCCCATAATGCGCCCATAATGCGCCCATAATGCGTCGATAAAGCGCTTAAGTTTATTCTTGACAAATTTGCTTTCAAGTTAGGAACAGGAAATGAGTGTCAAGTTATATTTTACTTTTAAGAAAACTTTTTTAAATACTTTATTTTCCTATTTAACCAGTTTTACGATTATCGAGAATACCCGGAGGTTTTGTTAATCTTCCCCGTAAATTTTGTTTAAAAAAAATTTAATTTCTTGCAAAAAAGTTTAAGTACTGGGACCATTCTAAACTTTCTTGCGCGATTTTTATTAGTCGTTAAGCATTTGAAGCAGGCTAGAAAAGTTATACTTTCAGCATGGCCTGATGGATGTTATGTACGAACATTGCAACCTCGTTCCCAGGTTGCGAACATTGGTGAAAAATATCAGAAAAAAATTAAATGGTTGGTTACTTTGTTACTTATGTTTAAAAATGTAAGCAATGTGAAATTATTTCGAACACCTCACATTTCTGTTGATTTATTCGTGGAGGAAAGAAAAACATACAAGAATTATTGCACTTTTTGTTATTTTTTGTAAAAACGACTGTTCCACGCGATTGCTTGATTGTGCACCCAAGTGAGACTAATTAATTCATGCATTGCTCGGCACATTTCATCTTCAGCATCTTAGTAGCTCATTTTCCTGTTACATCAAATATTTAGCATAAAAAATCATAAAAAGATAAAATAGAAGAGCATTAGATGATATCATTCAATGTTGTTTTTACACGATGTTCTGTGAGAAATTATGGGCAAGCTGTTATGGCGACTGGCACTATATACAGTCCTACTGTGTTCGCTGTTAGGTATTCCATGTTTATAAGTGGTTATTTTATACGCTTCATATGTTTGCAGAATAAGATTTTTGTTACAAAGTTATGCAAACTTGTTTTGAAAATGCTTTAAAAAAATATTTCTCATACCAATGCAAGGTATCATCATGTCTTTTATACAGCGACTGAACTCAGTACCGGTACATTTAATGACCATCATTGTTGACATCATTTTGTGTTTTTAAGCGCAAAGATCAGCAAATAAGTGCCGATCCATTGAACAAGCAAAAAAATCGAAAGTCATAATTTTAAGGAATTATTTCATCAAAATGTATAATTCAGAATTTAGAATTTATTTGTTTGAAGAGAGAAAATTAAATTAAGTTAGTCCATGGCTGGATAGATAGTGAGAGAGTTAGTCCATGGCTGGATAGATAGTGAGAGAGTTAGTCCATGGCTGGATAGATAGTGAGAGAGTTAGTCCATGGCTGGATAGATAGTGAGAGAGTTAGTCCATGGCTGGATAGATAGTGAGAGAGTTAGTCCATGGCTGGATAGATAGTGAGAGAGTTAGTCCATGGCTGGATAGATAGTGAGAGAGGATCTTAACTCTGAGAGAAACCCAATCGATTCGTACTCATTTCTAATATAATTTCGATTGAAGATGAATTTAAAGGATCCACCTTGAATTATCATTGACCGCATAAGTACCGTCAAATTAAAAAAAATAAATAAACACTTTTCCTCAATTTTTTAAACCTTCGTGTCAAGTATACTGATGCTTGCATACATAAGACCAAGGAGGTTTAAAGAGACCTCCTTAATAAGACATACAGATGTACCTTAATTCAATCTACGATTTTTAGTTTTTGCAGTTGACCGAAAAAGAGATGAATTAGATGAAGATACGTCGTTAGTAAAACTTCTCTCCACCCCGGAGGATAAAACAAACACTACGGATGAACGAGTTCAACAAGTAGAAAGAAACATTAACGGAGGAGGGTTCATTGGTGATGAAGTCCCAATCAAATTACCCTCCACAGACTTTCAAGCTAACGACCCTTTAAATGCTTATGAAGCAGGGATTGATGACAAAATTAATTCTGTCAGTCATGCTGACGAAAATGCAGCCCAACCAAAGGATAACGATGACGTAAATATACAAGGTTACGAAGTTGAAGACAAAACTTCTTCTTTAGTAGCAAAACTACCTACAGATGATAATGCTCAGAAACGGGAAGAAGAGCGTTACGAAGCTACCATTATGAATCCAAACCCGCGCCCGCGTTTAAAGGCAGTAAGTCAGGACACCACGGAAAGTTTTATTAATACTGATATAACAGATTTAAACCAAGCGGAAAGACACATGGAAATGGAAGAAGGTGATGCTGGAAAAGAAACAAACGACACAGATAAAGCAAATGAGACATTACAAACAGACGTAGGAAATAAAGGCGAAAGTAACGTCAATAAAGTCGACAAAGACGAGAAAGATTCGACAAATCTAAAATATCAGGGTAAAGCCATCAGTGAATTCACATCGAAAGAGAGTCAAGAGTTTCTCGAACCTCACCATGGACTCGATAGCAAGAATGACGACATGTTAGTTTTAAAGGAAGAAAAACTTTTGAGTAAAAGATTAAATTTTTTAAAAAGCAAAATTAAGCTAAGACAAGAATTGAGTAAGGATAAACAAACACAACAGTTGTCAGAAGTAGCTGCAAACGTAACTTACCAACCTAATCCTGCTAAAACTAAATACGTAATGCACCGCATAGACTTACCTGCGAATAGCGAGAATAGCGGAATGACTTTAAAACAGGGAGAAAATCCTTTGGGTTCACCCCAGACTTCGAGTAATAAACTCAGTACATTTGGTTACGAGCACAACGAAACTGCAGTGGGAAAAGCACGTCAACATCTTCAGCTGGGATTAAAAAAAGAATTATTTGCTTTTTCGTATGATGCGCAGTCACCCTTCGGTGAGTTGGTTTCATTACATTGCATGTCTTTTTTATTTGTAAGAAGGTGAGAAGCTAACCATGTGTTAAAACACTACAGGACATTGGTAACAAGGTTGTCTAGAATGTGTAAATACAAACCGATGTCCTCCACGCTCTCTGCATAGCTTTCTGTTAAGGCTTTTGCATCAATTCTTTGCAAGTCTTTTTTACAACGCACTTTTATTTCCTTGTAAATTATACTGTTTACATTTACAGGACCACCATCTTGGCAGACTTTAAATCCGGAGTGGACATGCTCTGGGCGTAAACAATCGCCAATTAACATAGACAATAGATATATTATGGACGATCAGATAGTTAAAAATACCATTGTTAAAGTATTTCCTTCCAATGCCCCTCTAACTGGCTTGTTGAGGAATAACGGGCATGCGCCGACGTTATCATTATCCAATGAAGTTTCAGTAAAATTATTTGGCGGGAGTTTGAAGAATGATTATTATTTGAAGCAAATGCATTTTCATTTTGGTTGTAATTCTTTGGCAGGATCGGAGCATCATATTGATGGCGTAACCTTTCCAATCGAGGTATGAATTCGAGGTATTTTATGTTCAAACCATTTTGTTATTTTAAAACATTAGGTCGCCTAACACGTAGTGACGGCTATGTAATCGCGTTAAAGGTACATTTAAAAGGTACATTTAGAAGGTACCAGGTACATTTAAATTATTTTTGACAGGATTAGCATATTTGAAGGTTTAATTTGGGATTATATTTTCAACATATCGTATTATATGAATGATATTTGTTTCTGTATTTCTCTTGAACATCGTTGTTATTGTCGATAATTCGTAAAAATAGTTCTTCACGAAATGTTTTTTTCGAAAATTAGATTTTTGGCGAAATCAAGAAAGTTCTTCACGAAAATAAGTAAGCATATGAATGTATTGAGGTAGAATCTATACATTACGGCATATTACGAAGATATATTTTATGATGCAAAGAACTAAAGTTTCTTCGAGCACAACTGCATGAACGTCCATATTTTTCAAATTGCGAGGACCTCATAGCATGATTTAGTTTTGCGTTCTTAAACATTTAGGTCCATCTGGTGTTTTGGGATAATTCAACATTTGTGTCATTTCCTGACGCTGCGAAAGCAGATCGAGGTATCGTAGTGCTTGCTGTGTTGTATCAGGTAGGAATAACGTTATTTTACGTGGATTTATATTCTGAAAACTAGAACAGGAAAGAAAGCAACTTTTTTCTATATATATATACATTAGGGGTACTTATTTTGTTGAATGGCATTTTTCTTCATGATAAGCCGTTTAATGAGAAATCAGTACTGGACCAACCAAAGAAACTTTTGGAAACAACAAAAATGATTTTATTGTAAGAAACTATAAGAAAAATAATAGAGAAATATTCGAACACGTATTTTTATAAACACTCCACGGACGCGGTATTCAAAATTATTTCTCATTTAAAGCATGGAATCATAAAAGATTTTGCAGCACAAATTGTAAGGTTTGTTTTTTGTTTATTTATGGTGCAAAAAGTGTGATTTTTCTTGAACACTTCAGCCTTCACAATCCATTCCTCACAACAAAAGAACTCAACAAAATTCCAGGCCATGGTTTCCAAAGCGTGTGTGTTGTCTCGGCCCCTCTGGTGTCGTAGTGCCTGCATGCTATTAACGCATAGAGCTCTCTCTTGTGCGACTATAAAATCTATACATACTGGTTTATTAAGCCAACTTAGCAACGCATATTTCGGCCAATAATGCTCCATATGTTGGTGCAGGCTGCCATCGGTGAATTTTTTTACTAACAACATCGATTGGTAGTGACGTCACATGGTCAGAGAAAATCATCCATCTCCACAACAGTTGCACAACAATTAAAACGTCATTGGGTAGTTTTTCAAGCATCAGTAGATATTTGGCGTAGTTTTGGACACAACACAATTACCGCAAACTGGATCACACAGTTAAGGTAGGTTTCCATACGACTGCATTTTCCGCTCGAGCGTAGAAAGCTCGGGAGCATTTTTCTCTTGAGTTTGAACTTAATGGAAATCAATTTCCCGCTTGAGAGAAAAGATGTTCAGAATAAAATGGCTGCCGTAAACAGAAAAAACCTTTGACTACGAAATTTTAAAATAATAACAACAATGTTTTTATGGCAGCGAATTAAAAGAAGACGTTACAGGAAACAACAACTAAGATGAGAAAACTTTTTCATGAAAAAAGGGGAAAGTTATTATTTATTGTTAGTTTATGAATTTAACTTCCAATGGCCGCCAACAAGCAGATGATTTTTGTGGTTGTTGGGAAGATTTGAAAAGAATTTATGAATCCATAACTTTTGTTCACAAATTCAATGCTAACAGGTCTCTCTGCTGTACTTAACACCAAACACTTTTCTGAAAGGTGTTTTTATTTTGTGAATAAAGAAGTGCAGAAGAAATTGTTGTTTTTCTAATATTTTTCTTGAATAAAATGGATTGCGCAATTGTTTACATTTTCTTGAATTTACTTTTTGAGAGAAGCTCGGGAGCATCTTTTTACGTCGGGTCAGCGGTCATTCTACTTCATTGCGCATGCTTGCGGGAAAAGCTCTTGAGCTTTTTCCGCTCGAGCGGGAAATGCAGTCGTATGGAAACCTACCTTAATAAAACGTTTGGAGAATTAAAATACTGGCCTGGTTTTATATAAAAACATATTCTTTTCAAATTTTAATATAATTGAATAGTTTTTAAATCGTTTTTCCAGATGGAAGCAGTTCCGTACACTGAAATAAAGAACACACCTATGTGGCAGGTCACGCAGGTATTACGTCACGTCCAAGAAGAAGGTATGTTACGTTTATTCATGTTGTGATCAGAACTTTCTAATCAGCATCGGTATTGAAAGTGACAGATTTCTTTTTTCTGGTTTACGGTTTTTGATCAGAAAACCCTGGGCTTACTTGTTTGTATAAGTTTACGACAGGCAGCTCCAGAGCAACTTTTTCATATCTAGCAGACGTTCTTGGAGTGAGTACAGGCTTCGCCACCTGTCTACGCGATATGTTTGATATTTTTGATACGTTAGAAGAGTTTGATGGGTAAAAACCAGCTTTTAAACCTCTTTTTGCGGAGTCTTCCTCGTCGCTGCAAAAATATTTTCTTGAGGTTTTCGAGTTGTTCAAGTGTACACAGTTCGTTTTGTTCAAATTTAAATATTTGGAACAAATCAGAAGTGGAGCCTGAGGTATACATGTGTTGTCATGAGATTCTCGATTTAAAATCTTTTCTTTATTTATCGATCTTTTCTGTTTCTTTTCCTTGTTGTTAAGCATACGTAAATTTGCGTAGTCGTAGAACGCCATATCTTTAGAGCAAATTTTTTACAATCTAACAGTTAAAAGCAAACATTCTATTTTGACGAAAAGTCGATTGTTGCAGCTCCTCCTCCATCCATTCCATCCAATTATTCAAACAAGAAGTGAAGAATAATACCGTAAATACGTGCCTATGTATCAGAAAGCGAAAGTCAACCTCTTCACCAGGTCTCCTCGTTTTTTTAAACCAGCCTCATTCGTTTTTGTTGTTTCAATTTAAAAAAGGCTCTGGAAATTAGGTTGTTAGAAGCTATTTAGTGAAAAATAGAATAAAAATAATTTGAATAGAACGAAGTCGTTCTCAAGAAAAGGTGTGTCGTTTTTTATGTATTTTTAACCGAATCTCACCTTTACGTGATTTGTTAAACCGAGCATGTCAATTGCATGAATAGATATTGAAGATAGGTATTAACAACACTACTACGGATTCTGTGACGTATAAAATCTATTCAAAGTTTTACATTATTTATTAAATTTTTGGACTTTTAACGGCGCGCATGATACACATTTTATTCAGCTACCGCAAGTATATGTGTTTATTTAAAAAGTGAGTACCGACTTCCCTGCAATTCCCGAGTAAAACCTCACACTCAGACCTTCTTAGGTCAGGACAGATCCTGTCTTGAGGAAAAAAAATAAAAAGGCCTGCTTATGAGGTTGGTCTAAGCACGAAAATTTCACTTTTTACTTTTTAGGTGACGAAATAACAATTAATGAAGAATTTAACTTCAGATTAGAAAAACTAATACCAAATGTGATAAATCTTGATCAAACAGATAGATTTTTCACTTATGAAGGTTCCCTAACAACACCAGGTTGTTACGAGTCTGTAACTTGGATTGTATATGCGACTCACCCACCAGTTACTGAGAACCAGGTAAAAAAAATTAAAGGTCTGTTTTTATCATAGCGCTCTTAGCCGCAGCTCCCATTCTTGTCTCAACTAAAGATTGCAGCTATTTCGCAATTTTCATTGACTATTGAAAAATATTTTCAATACAAACGCCTTGAAAGCTGATTGATATCAATTTTCAAAGTTGCAAAATTAAAAGCCACGCGACTGGAGAAAAATCTCATCGCGCATGTTGATTCTGCGATACTAAACTTTGGAAGCGGTAAGAAATATGGATACAAAAAGTTTATACAATTCGGAAGTTCTTCATAAATAGCTGGAACAACCTCGACCTTATATCAAAAAGAGAGAAAAGAGCCCTGGGATCGAGGTTGTAGCTGGAATTAACTCGGGTATCTATTGTCTCTTTGTTTAACTTCTAGCTTCAGATCTTTCGTAATTTAAAGTCAACAAAAGTCGGTTTGACGGGCTTCATGTGCGATAACTACAGACCAGTACAGAAAAAACATGGACGGAGGATATATTCGAACATTGTGTGAAATATACGCAAAATTGATTGGTGGATGTTCTAGCGAAAGAGAGGCTACATTCAAAGATGGATTTTCGTCTCTCCTTTGACGGGTCGATTTAAAATACATGAAAAAATGAGCGACCACGTGCACGCATGAGCAGTTGAATAAACACGTATACAATGTGTAGAAATGTATTTAATTACTGTACGAGCACTGTGGTGAACTTCATCGATACTGCACGATATAAACAATTTGAAAAATAATTTTATAGATGTTCTTTAATGTATTCAGAATTTTGTAGATATATTTATACGCAATATAGAATAACTTTTAAGGTTTGAAGACATTATGTAAAAATTACGTATAAAAAAAACATCAATAACATGGACTTTATATAAATATTTTTTAAAAAAAACACACGGAAAAAACCTTATTGGAAGACCGAGATGAATTTCTATAAACTGTTCCCGCAGACAGACTACGTGAAACATAGGTGACGTGAATGTTGAGCGAACTTTGGAAAACAAAAACACATCAATAAGAAAAGTCATTTGAAAGCAGATTTTAATGTTTAGAAAACTTCCTTACACAATCCTAATTAGCGGATACCATTGGTGCAAAAAAATAAGTGCCCGCTAATTGGAGGTGTCCGCCTTTTGGAAAAGTTTAATTGTCGGACTAAAATTAGAAAATGAAGCCGTTTTTAAATATGTAAGTTGTATTTAAAGTAATCTGTTGTTAAGCGCGGTTATTCAGCGCAAAATGTTAAGTTAAAAAAAGATATCACCAACCAATGAGAACGAAAATTCCGTAACAACTGAATTGAAGTCCAAGTTGCGGGAAAAAAAGAGTGTAGCGGTTACGGTCTTGAAATCTAAGTTGTTACGGCTAATTGAGGCTGTTAAAAAAGAGCTTGATTGTGAAGTCTCAAAATGTTTAAAATAAATACTTGTATAACTGCTCAATTTTATTATTGCAGAGAAAAAAGGCCATATTTACCATTTTAAACAAAAAGTATTGTCCGCTAATTAGAGTTTCGCTAAGTAAGTGTCCGCCGTTTAGAAAGCTTTTTATTTGACCAGAAAAAGGCCAGAAACTTTTGTCCGCTAATTAGAGTGTTCAAAATTTCAACCCGTAATCAGGGCGCCATGATAGTCAAGTATCACAAACAGTTTAGTCGTCATAACGTGCTAATAAAAAATCCCTCTAATAACTCTTTCGTACACTATGCTAGTGACGACAGACACTTTAAAATGACGTACAACGAAACACAAAAATGACGCTGCATAACACCACATAACATCATCAGACAACAACAAATGCTTATGTTCAACTAATAAATAAATTTTTTCCATCGGTAATTTCGACGACGACATTGGTTTATAAACGACGGACTATTCAAACAGTAACATTGTATAATAACTTCGCACGATAAAACACCAACTGTTATGCAACACAAAGAATTAGATCCCAAGCCTTTGCCTTAGTACTCCAATCTAAATTAATAATTGAAAAAATAAATAAAATTGTAATACACAGTACTGTTAACTTCTGCTGAAGAATTTTTCATCATTTACGACTTAATGAAAATTCAAAACAATAACCCACTTCTTTTTCAATTAACTTCTTCCTGGATAAGCAGCTTTTCGCAGTTTCCTAGCAAACAAAATAAGGCGAATTAGCCAACCAATTATTAAAGGTGTTTTTGCATTCATAATGAAATATTTTACAGACAACGAAAAAGATAAAACTTAAAACTTGGGAAGCTGATGTGCAGGTTAATTATACCAATATATCTCACATAAGCACCGCTGTTCCTATAAAAATTTCCCATTTAGCTACTCGTAACACCTAGATTTCATTCAAACAGTGTATCGGGCATGCAGATAAAAAACTTTGTAATAGTCATGTGAGTGACAAGAGACGTTTATCTCATTTGTGGAACCAGGGGCGGTGGGTGATGAGGGGGGGGGGGGGGGGGGGGGTGATGGGCTGTAATTCGAGTATATTAAGATGCTTTTCCTCTATGCATCCTCTATACATTTCATCCACTAAAACAGCAACGCCATGAACTGCATACCACCTACCTTGTCATTATTTCTTAAAGCGTTTTGAGCTTTCACCTTCTCGATTTCCAACCCAGTGGTTAAATTGCGTAAATATGCTGGAAACAAAAACACATTAAATTCTACCATCGTTTCGGACCATAATGAAAATTAAAATCCAACTCATTTGCAGTCAGGGACGGAATATCAAGCAACTATCGAAACACTCTTGTGAAGACATGAAGATTATCACACAGTTTCAACGGGACAAAATTATATACCCGTGACCCCTTGTTTCCCTCCTTGCTTCATCTTGTTCTGTAAAGTATTCATTTTTTGTTGATAAGTTTGCAATTTTTGCATCAGCGTGGGAGGTGGCTGTTTCCCTTGACTCTTGTACGCGCCGATCTAAAGCAGGACACAAATAGATGAAGTTAACAAAAGTTGATTATTATTTGGTGTGATTACATATCTTTCTTGATGAGTCACATCGCACAGTGAGAAACAAGAGAAAACTAACATCTGTTTGACCACTATTTTGTAGTGTTTAGCAACCCCAAATACAGTATCGTGCACAAAATAAAGGGGAAAAAAGCGCCCTGCATGAAGGGCACGCAGACTTTTAGAAATTAGCGTGAAATTAACACGTGGTCCCTAAGACGTCACGTGACAAACCTGTCTTTCATACATGTCTTTTTCGTGTTTCAAAACTTCTAAACATTCATAGCTAAACAAAACAAGTATAATAAAAATAATAAATATGGAGTAAGGAAAGTAAAAAAAAAAAATCCGTTTAAAAAACAATTGAGAGTTATCTGTCTCCATATTATACATATATACATATTTACAAGTTGTAAAAATGTGATAATAATAAATATGTTACAAAATGTGGACATATATTATTTTATACATCTAAAAATCATATTCTGTAAAAAATCGGCATTGACCCAGCTCTAAAAAGTGTGACTATAAATTGTTTGTTAAGAAAGTTTGACCATGACAACATGACAACCGAAGGGCTGATGCAAGGGTGATAAAATAACTTCAACATAATCTTACACCCATAAAAAATAATGCGTATTTTGATCAATGATCAAAACTAATTCAAAACGCGCTTTATGTGATTTCAAAGCTTTATGTGATTCGGTTATATTAATATTTGTGAAAAAAAATCAAAGCATTATAATGCCATTAATGAGAATTACCAATCTCCAATATATTCAGTTTAAATGTATTTAGTTTATATGTTGTTTTGATTCGAGTTGAAAATTTAAGTATGCTTTTCGATGTTACCACGTCAAAATTCCCCACCATAACCACGTGATGTTACGATATCAAGCAAATTTTTGATTTTCTAAAACAAGAAAATGTATTTCTGAGTTTTCACGTGTAATATGGTGGAGATTTAGTGTGGCATGATGGAGATGCATGCGACCCCCGAAAGATTTGTTCGACCCTCTGGAATTTTTCAAGACCCCATTTGTATTAGGCAGCTGGGAGAATTTCGTGTTAATTTTCCATGAAAGACTAACTATTTCAGTAGGGTATTTTCTACTCACGTTTCACTTGTACTGGAAGCTTGTGGTTGAGCTTGGTGTGTGGTTTTCTACAACAGATGTATATATGATTTATTATCTTATCGGAGAAGAAATGAGGGACGAAAGTGAAGAAATTTTTTGAAACTGACAAAAACACGAATTTAATAAAAATTTATACAGCTTGTGAGTAAAATAAAGTTGTCAACAGTGACATAAGAGTGAAAAAGTGAAAGGTAAACACAATACCATTTCTAATCCTCGAAGATGTGTGTCGAGAACCAGCCATTTCTCTTTTACGATCTCCGCATCTTTGTCTACTAACGGCTCACGAATTTTTAACATGACTTCAATCTTTCCACCTACTGACTTGCGACCTTTCTCCATATCCACTAACTGAAAAAATATAAATCGGCGAAACTTAAATTTAACTTGAGATTAGGTATTGGGTACTCTGAACAAAACAGAAGAACAATAATTCATTTGATCAATTTTTTTAGCTAATTATTTGTTTTTGTTTTCATTAAATTTTCTCAACTGACCGCAAAAAATAAAAATGATAATTTTCATGTCGACAGAACTTTATTTCGGATCGGAACTTATCAGCCAATCAAGTTTAAGAAGTCAAAGTGTTTTTCCACCACTTAGGTTTTAAATTTTAGTCTTAAAATGCAGTATACAACTCCAAATCCTGATAAAATGCAGTATACAACTCCAAATCCTGATAAAATGCAGTATACAACTCCAAATCCTGATAAAATGCAGTATACAACTCCAAATCCTGATAAAATGCAGTATACAACTCCAAATTCTGATAAAAGGCAGTATACAACTCCAAATCCTGATAAAATGCAGTATACAACTCCAAATCCTGATAAAATGCAGTATACAACTCCAAATCCTGATAAAATGCAGTATACAACTCCAAATCCTGATAAAATGCACAGTATACAACTCCAAATCCTGATAAAATGCAGTATACAACTCCAAATCCTGATAAAATGCACAGTATACAACTCCAAATCCTGATAAAATGCAGTATACAACTCCAAATCCTGATAAAATGCAGTATACAACTCCAAATCCTGTTAAAATGCAGTATACAACTCCAAATCCTGATAAAATGCAGTATACAACTCCAAATCCTGATAAAATGCAGTATACAACTCCAAATCCTGATAAATTAACATCAAGGTATAAAGATGCGTCTCAGGTACCTAATGGAACAATTTTTCGCGAAAATATGTTCTCGCGAATTTTTGTCAATTCCATCATTGGCTAAATTAAATTCTCGTGGAAATGAATTTTTCAAAACCTTGTTTTAACAAAAATTGAAAATAATAAGTCAGTGTGTGCATCAATTTTTGACACTATCCGCACTTTCTATATCTTGATAACAGAAATATTCTCTTTCGCTGACATTGCGCGAGCTGTAGAAGTGCGAAGAGTCATCAATCGGTGACTTCCTACCCAAGAACATGACAGAAATGACGATTATTCCGATGAATCTGATTGGGATATCGACCTTGATTTTGATGAAGGACGAAATGCCTTCGACTACTTTAAGAATAACCGTAAACTTTCTTTTGTGAAAATATGCCGCATACAAATTTCTGGTTAAAAACAATAGATCTATTGTTTGGAACAACAGAGAATTAAAAATAATGACCACTCTGGTTAGAAATTTGGTGGCATTCTTATTAAAAAATAAATTCTCACGAAATTTATAGAAACCATCCATTTGCGAAACTAAATGCTTGCGAAATCTAAAATAATTCAAAATTCCGCAAAAATAAATTCACTCGAATATATTTTCCATTAAGGTAATGCCCAAAATATTTTTGGTTTCTTTTTAACGTAATGATGCAGAAAAAAATGCGCAACAGCCACAACACTTTCTCATCTTTTTAATATGGATGTGAAACTGCTACGATGTTACAATAGCTAGGAGAGTCAGCGTGACTTTTCTAGAACAGCGGAGTTGGGAGGTGTTTTCTTGTTAGTGTAAAATGAAGACACGCGTGTGCCATACGCAGTTCGCGTCTATACAAGCTGTCTCGCTTACCCAACATACAAGTATACAACATAAGAAACACTTACATCAACAGATTCGTGTATTTCGCATCGGTTGTTGAAGGGTTCAAGTTTAATAGACGCTTGACCGATCGCTTTATCACTCTTCAGAAAACCTCTAAAGCAAACCATAATTCAACTTCAGTTACAATGAATAAAAAAACACAACCAAAACACACAAAAATAAACAGCATGTGTTTTTTTACCTCACGTAATAGACTTTCAAATTCAAAGCTTGTCTTTTACAAAATCTTACAAAATTTCGATTTTTTCGATCAACTGCTAATTTGAAACTCTCGTTATACTCTAAAAAGAAAGCGACAACGTATGTAACAACAGCACCTCCAACATGTTTACATCTTCCTCCACTTCTTGTAGATCAAATTGTCTGCTTATAAATAAGAATTCTCACATATGATAGATCGTTTGCAGGATTTAAAAGTATAATTTCAATTGATTTGTTCGTATCGTTAAAAAAAAAATCGGAAGAATAAAGTCGGTAAAAAATTGTAGTTACCAGCACAATAATTAACCACTTTTTAGAAATCCTTCCTTTATATAACAATTAAAACAAGAAATATAAACTGAAAATATTTGGAAAAACATAAAACATCGTTAAAAATGGTTGGTCGGTACAATAGTCAATAAACAAGATTTGGTCATTTTTTCACCAAGTTTTTATTTACCGAACGAGTTGAATTTCAATTTAATCAGCTTGGTGGTTTTTTAGATACTTAAAGCAAATAAATAAAGTTTTTTGGCTGATTTACAACTATGTTTACTAAGCGGACAAAACAGTATAAACTTTTTTCAGCTCAACAGGGAAATGGGGCAAACAACCAATCGTAAATTTCTGTTAACAGACGAGCGAGAATGTTTAATAGAAATTCAACTCCAGTGTGTTCTTTCACTTCTCAATCTCACTATGGTAGCTGACATCAGGAGACACAACTTGAACGTTCCCTGTTTTTTACAAGTGTTATTCACTTGAAGCTAACTGACTGATGCGTGCAAGACAAAGGGAACTGTATCAAGCCTTTTTGTTTGCGCTTTAAGTTCACATTCGTATAAATGCGTGCAGCTAGATCTTAAATAAAAATAAAATGGTATATTAACCTGGATTGATGGTCTCTTTTTTCGTTGTAGTGTATCCACTTTGTGGCTTTTCCTGAAAATAAATAAATTGGTATACAATTTTTATGAAAGTTGACTGTGCAAATACGACGGAGAGTCAAGAGTGGGTTGCTGTATCTACTTACTTGTGGATATGCTAATTCGTAGGTTATATAAATATGCATATCTTTTGGTTGAAATCCTGAAAAAACAAATTAATATTTTTTATCTGAATATATTGTGTAAACATTTGATCTTAGTCAGAAAATGTATTATAATATACCCGACGGTAAAGGAACATTGACGCAACGAATGACTGTCAATTCGAGTTCAGAGTCGCTCAGTTGTGGATTCGACCTTTAGCAAATAAAAAAATATTTTCAGAAAATACAAAATAATTAGAACATACAGAGAACCAAATAGATATTATTACCTAACAACTGGAAAGGTCTTCGTTATATAATTACATTTGGGTACGGGACTTTTTTGTTGCTTGTAGTGTAAAAGTGTGTTCAAATCTTTTTTCGAGCTTGCGAGCAGAGAATTAAAACTAGACAAACAGAAACAAAAACATAACTTTAGTATTTTTTTTAAAAACATACAAAATACAAAATTCTTTTTTCACATCAAAAGAAACAAAACGCAGACCACTCACTTTTTCGACGCATCAAGGTTGCCTAGCAACTGGTAGTGTTTCGCATTCTTCTCAGAAGCCTGTTAAAATACAGAACAAGCGTGACCGTTAAATAAAACGCATCAAAGAAACTTAACATAATGTCTGTTACGCACCTGATACTCTGCAACATGCAAACAAACAAAGAAGATATTTAAATATCAGTAAAGCAGTTCAACGTTTAAACAAATCCATCTTTGCTGAACAATTCACTCACCTCAATTTGTTGTCTTAAAGCTGTTTCGATTTGTTTATATTGATCCGAGACTGAGCCACCAAATTCTGCAGATTCTTTTAATGATGTTCCGCCACTTGATGAGCCCTTTATTGAGGCTGATACCTTTTTCAGTGTGGGTACCTAAACATACACAATGGTGGTTTGCAGTTTCAGATTTAAACACATTTGAAAATCATTACGTCAAGGAACTTACAGTTGTCACTTCCACACGCATACCATTTTGTGCACCTAAAATCATATCGTCAAGTCCCTGAAAAAAAAAGAAAAATATCAAAACAACAATAATATTATAACGATATGTATTTTATATTTTGCAAATCAGGTAGCTATCAGGAATTTTCTGGATCTTCCCTGACCTTTTCGAGAAAAGGTCAGGGAAGGTTTTTTATTTTTTTATTTCTCCAAACAATTTACACCTCCCATGCATGTTAATTACTATCGCTTAAAATTGTAAGTGTCTTCAGAGCAGCTTTTTGTTACTCACAACATTTTTTCCGTTACTTGTAGCTACCATTACTTTTTGTTACTAAAAACAAGATACAAAATTAAATTGATTTGATTTTGTATCTTTTTTATGGTAAAAAAAAAAAAATACTGGTATCAAAAAAATTATTTGTGTCGCCATTCTCAGCAAAAATTTTTTTTATCCAGCCAATCAGAATGCAGTAACTATGCCATATAAGTTGTACAAGCTGTGATAACATGTTACCTGTTGCACGATAACTTTCTTGGACGATTATAACAAAATTGAATTTGTTACTATCGTGTGAAAATCGCTGTTTCTTTTTATTATATATTATTATTACTTTTCATCTGATTATCGAATAATGTTTTTCACAATTAGAAGCTTCAAAAAATTTTTTTTAGAGCACCTTCTGGTGTTTGTCCTTTTTTGTCAACATTTATTCGCTGATTGGCCGGTTCCATTCATCTTGCTAATTTTAGGATTATTAATTCTAATTTCTTCCCTCTATCCCTTGACATGACTTTATACAAAGAACATAGTAAACAAAACTATTTCACCTTAGCTTGTCGTAGATATTCACGAGCAGCATCCATATCACCACCTTTTTTAGCTTGTATCGCCGCCATTTTAAACTCCTTTTGTCGACTCACAAGAAACTCGTACTCTTTTTCATTTCTCGACGCTGGCTTGGGTGGTGACTTGCTGGTGGAGGGAGTAGCGGAGGGTGGAGCAGGTGATCGAGAATGCGTAGGAGGGATAACGGTAGCAGCTGGAACACCACCAGACTGGTGAGTAAAAGAAAACTAGTTACTACATGTGGACATAAAAACCGAAGAATAAAAAATTTGAAGAAACTCTAAAAAAAAATTGAAGAAGTGGAGATATTTAGTTGGAAGAGAAGAAAAATGTCGTTTTTTAAAACAAAATAATTTGTTAATATTTTCTAGGTTAAGAACGTTGTTTAAAACTGGCGCAGGATTACCACCAACCTGTTGAAGTGGATCTGCTACTTCTGATGCAATGCCGGGAATTGGGCCAAAACCTGTAATGAAAATCATTATGAAGTTCCATCCTTCGTCCCCATCTTTTTTAAAGATAGCAACAACAAAAATTACAAAATAAACGTGAACGTCCTCAAAGCTTTTTAACAGTAGGTTTATCTCAAAGATAAGGTTTATCTTATAGAGCTCTGAGGATTAGCTACATTTTTAATTTTTCTGGATCCCCTTAAAGGTGTGTGTGTTTTAAAACAAGGTTGTACCATCCCTTGTTTTCACTCAATATGAACTTCACTCACGCAGCTCGTTTTCCCGAAGTAAGTGTATAAAGTACAATTTCCTACAATACGTCTAGCTTCATAAAAACCTGAAAATAGAAGTGTGGTCGATCCCTTTCGGGCACAGAATCGGGCAGTACTTTTAGGCAGCACCAAACCCTGCCACCTTGACCCGAGGGTGACATAGGTCATGCCGAGACATGAAATTCTTTGATAACCGATTCTGAAACGGACCACATTAATCTCAACATAGCCGTTTATATTTACACATAATACTTTTTAGAGAATATTTACTTGTGGTGCATTCTCCGTTTGTTAAATGTTTTAAAAAGCGCGGGGAAATTCCCAATGAACTTTTCATTCTAATTACCGTGCTTGTGCATAGTCTACTACATGATCTAAGTAGATTTGTAATTATTTTAGAACTTTTTTAAGGTATTATCATTTCGCTTGTTTTTAGTCGACAAAACCCTAACGACAAAAAGAAACACTTCATTGACAAGAATTTCAGTGAGAAAAAATTTTGGAGAAGGAATTTCCGTATTTTCTCGGAAGCAAATTTTATTACGATATTTTATTCTCAGAGACAAATTTCGTGGAAGATTCCTAAGTTCTTAAATTATTCAAAATTTTCCTTAAGTTTAATTGAGAGTTTCAAAAGAATGCTTTGTGAAAAAATATTTAATAGGTAAAAAAATGGCGCCGACAACAATTATGATCCCACATTTTTTTGAGAATATTTAAATTAAAAAAATGAATTTCTGAAAAGAACAGCACTGTTTTAAAATCCTAATTAACTTCAATTCAATGAAGAATTTGACTATACAAATTCAGAAAACAAACCAACCTGGTGGACAAGGCAGCTCGTTAAAATCAACTGGTTTCTTGGCTTTGTAACTGCGAATTGCATCCTGATATTGCTATAAAATACAAAATTAAACATAGTAACATCTCAGTATCAAAGCAGTGAATATTGACGTCTTTAAGGGTGTAAGCAAATTTCGTGCAAAAAACCGTCACGAGCTATTATATTTTTTTATTTAACCGTTGTGGTAAAGGAAAAGTGTGGGAAAAGTAATGCAAATTTTGACGCATTTTCAGTTGTTAGAATTTTATAAAAGGTTCATAATACAGTTGAACAAGTCAATCGTCTCTTTAAGATACTTCTTCCCAATGATTCCATCGTGGTTCAGAATTTCGAGAAAAAAATAGTAGAAAAAACAAATTCACGAGAGAATAATCTATAATTTTAAAGAAAAAACTTTCACGATTTTGTTATTTGGAATGTGAAAAAATATAAACTTTCACAAGAAAAAGTATTTTTGCCCGCGAAACTTACTTTCGTGATGCGTCCCATCGCCTAGCCTTTCCACTATTCCTTCTTCTTTTGCTTTGAGTGCACTTTCTTCATACTTCTGTAGCCGTTGCTCTAATGCTTCTAAAATGGTAGTTGCCGCAGGTGGGGGGACCTGATGAGGGCGCACTGCTAGTTGCCAGCAGGATCTGCTATTTTGGGGGCCTCAGGTTTTGCAGCTGCAACATGCGAGGAAGCAGGTTGTTTTTCTTGAACTGAAAACATAATAGAAATATTGTGTACAAACTGCGGCTGGAAATGTAATTTAAATTTTAAAGTAAAAAAATTCAACAAATAACTTACGATCTGGTGGTTCAGGCATATTTGATAAATCGATTCCTTTCCAGCTTTTAGCGCTTCTATAACTGTATCAAATTGCTGGAACAATAAAAACAATAATTATTCGTGTCATGCATTAATTATTCGTGTCATGCATTCACAAACATTTCAGATGATAGTATAGACGCGTACTTACTTTTGATGTTGACAAATACTTCCTTGCAGCCTCTACATTTCCATGTTGCTTCATTTTTAATGCTGCTATTTTAAATTGTTTTTGTCGTTCAAGCAACGTATTTAAATGGGGGTTAGTTTCAGTTTCAGAAGGAACTTCTGTTTCTGGTGCAGCTTGCTGAGGCTTTGGTGACAATGTCGGTCTTGGGGGTCTTTCTGGTGAAGCTGTTGTAGGTTGAACTGGAGCTGTTATTGGTTGAACTGGGGCTATATGTTTTGCAGGACTAGATGAAGGTGGTGGTGGTAGGGATTGTGTTTTAGGATCTATTGGTTTGCTAACTTTGACAGCAACCGGTGGAGGAATGTCATCTTCACTAACTTTACCACCCTTTTGCACTTTTTTTAGCAAACCATCAATTTCCTAAAAAAAATTAATAAATATAAAGTTTACCAAACCAGATTAAAACCTTGTGTTTTTATCTAAATTCTGTTTAAGGAAGCAGTACTATCGATTTTTACCTTCAACCCTCTGTCCAATCGCCTCACTTTTGAAGATGCACCTTCTGCTTTCGCAGTTGCAAGGGCTTGTACATACATGTCTTTTCTTTCATTCAAAACGTTGGCCAATGATGGCATCACACTTTGGTTCGTTGACTAAATATGATATGCTAAATAAACATTCATTTTGCACATACCTAAGATCTTAGGCTTGCAATCGAGTTGCTATCGAAATTGCTATCGAGTATAAGCAAGTACCTTGAAACTATGGGTGGAATTCACACCTGTCTTTCAAATTTACATTATATGATCTATTTAAATTAAATACCCTATTACAATAGAAATGTCCAAACAAATTACCATAGTAAAAAAGTTAAAATGGTAATTAGTTTTTGGTGTACATATATATATTTGTTTTTTACATACTGGTTCGGTTTCCATAGCAGCGTCATTTTCGTCATTATCAGAAGCCAAATCTTCAAGTTCAGCCTGAATATGAAATGGAAAGAAAAATGAAACACCATTTCACCAGATAATGAGCAAGTTCAGCTAAAACAATCTTAAAATCATACTAGTAGATCACTCTCATCAATATCATCATCATCATCATCATCATCATCAGCTTCATCATGATCAATATCTTTCATTCCTTCAGCAGCCATTCGATCTATTTCATCCATACTTACAACAGCTAAAAAGCGCATACAAACAATTTGATAAAAAACAGAAACAGCTCAGGTGACTGTCATTCCATAACCTGCAAGTGCGATCAAATTTTGTAATTCACCTTGAAATACGGCTTCGATATATTTTAATTCATTTAAATAATACGATAATGAAAATTATTTTATCATTAATGTTTAATGCGTTTTGACGGTTTAAAAGCATTACAAAGCTTCTACAGTCTATCTATATTTTCTACACTATTTCTAAAAAGCTTTTTTGAGGATAGACGTAACTAATATGAAGACAAAGAATTGTTTGGCAAACTAATGGAGTTAGTTTCACACTGTTAGTATGATGTATATAAAAATATTCATCATAAATTACTGGTTAAGCACCAAGGGCACTTATTTAAATTTTAACATTGTAATTTAAAAAACACAAAAATACTATTGTTAAAGTTCCTAAATATAGATTATAACAAAATAACTCGGGTTTGTTTTGTTTGTCACCTTTTAAATAAGCCCAAGTTTTGAACAAATTTATCTGGTTTGGGCGGTTATTTAGAATTTATATTATCATAGCCTGGGTGTTTATTTAACCTGGTGCTTATTTGGTCACTGGGAGCTTATTCGGTAATTTACAGTATAGTATGCTCAAGCAGGCAAATTGTGGAGAGAGTGCATCAAAAATAGAAAACCGAACCTCGTTTTGGCTGTGCTTTCTTCTGTGCAGGAGCTGATCTTCCTTGCAATGCTGCTAATTCTGCCAGTAAAGAATCGTCGTCATCATCATCAGCACCACCTTGCATGGGTACTCCCAACCCTAACTGATAAATTGACCAATTTTAATAAATTAGGACTTTATTTTTACAAACATCCTCTAAAATATTTATTTACATTTACAGCATATATGTTAGGAATTTTAAGTAACTTACCATATTCGCAAGATCATTGTTTCCAGCCCTCTTCGCTGGGCGAGGTTTAGCAGCTTTCTTTCCAAACATTTTATTATCTTTTTAATAAAATGAGAATAATAAATTAAAAAACAAAGTTAAAAAATATTGTTTTTAGTAGAACAAACAAGCCTGTATTTATTTTTGAGATATATTTTTATTTCAGCTATAAACCATGGCAAAAAAAAAGACACTGCTCTAAACAACCTTTATATTTTTTTAACATTGACAAAAACTTCTGATGTAAAATTTTCCGTTGTTGTTTTCTGCCTATAAGTAAATTTTCCACGAGTTTATTGACTAGTATTATCAATCAAGACGATGTGAAAGAGAACATGGTGTATTTAAAATGGGATTAAACCCATACAAAGTCCCTAATTCCCTAAATGACTTTAGAAGTCCAGCTTTAAAATTAGGAAAAGGAAAAAATTAGGAAAAGGAAAAAACAAGCCCAAGGTGGTAGGAAAATAAACATAATTTTTTTGTTTTTGTTTTATATTTTGTCTTTAAAGTCTAGTGTAAACTTAAGAAAATAGTTACAAAGTTGTAATAACCATAAGAAAAATCTGAATCACAATATTTACTGCTAGATAAAATAACATTTTCTCTGATCACTCTGATTATGTTTAATTAGTGCCAACCGTTTTTTAAATGCATCTCTGGAATAAGTACACATATATGTTTGTAGTGCAAAAGTGCCTATATTTTAAGAAGCACACCATAGAGCATTATATAATTTAATTGATGCTCCCTTCACTCAAAAGAAAAATTAAAACTTTTCTGGGACATTATTATTTTACTTTTTATATATTGATAAGTTTCCATTGTGCAACAAACCATTTATAAGTTTAAATTCCCTTTCTTATCATCCGTTCATCAAGAATTTTTGTTGTCTGAGTACTGTTGTTAAACAGTATTTATACTTAAAAAGCATGTCTTTTTTGTCTTTTGTCACTAAATGCCCAGCTTTCAAGTAGCCATCTCAGTTAAGTTCCCAGTCATACAAGAAATTCGAAAATTTAATGAGCACACAGGGTGCTAATTCAAATATGTAGAAAAGTCTGGCGTTTCTTATAAAATCAAATATTTCACAAAATCATAATTTCCATCTAGAGGAATCATGAAGTCAGAAGAATGAATTTCAAAATAAATGCAAAAAGTAAATCAAAATGCTAGTTTCATGGAACATATTGAAAAATTTAAAAGCACTTAAAAAAATATTAAAAAACATGCTCAAAAACATGTTTAAAAATGTGCACAAAATATTACACAAAAAATTGGAAATAAACTTTTTAAATTCTCCCAGAGATAATAATTCCTAAAAATTAGCTTTTAATTAAAAAGGCTTGATGGATGTCAAAAGGTAGTATGGAAAAATATTTTAAGAACAGTAAAAAAGTAATTGATTTAAAAAATTGAAAATGTCAGTACAGTTGAAGTACCAAATACCATTATATATATAGTGAAACAAAATTCTGAGAAAAATCTCCTTGTTTATGTTCAAAATTCTGCTTTGTACGGTGCTTGAATTAACAGTAATTTTTTTAATTATAAAAATCCTCTGATATAAAAATTATCTTTACAAGTGTCAATTAAACAAACTCAATATACTTTTTGGAAAATTTACAATATATATAAAAACATTTGTATCATGTAATATCACAACCTACAACACATGACACTTTCCTAATCAGTTTATTGATTTGATTTCATCAAAAATTTAACATATCTAACATATCTGACTATTTTATGAAACAAGTATTTTAAACGTTTTTTAATTTAGTAACCGATGAAAAAAGACATAAGTTTTAATTTTTTAAAGAAATTTATTTTTTTTAAAAAAAAGTGCTTCGCATCCAGTTGTTCAATATTCATGTTGTGTCATACACAAAACCATCTTACAAATTCTACAAGATTGCAAAACTATTATCATTTTAGTTCAGATTGGGATTGGAAATTTATTTTCCCCTGTTTGTTTAGCAAAAAGTTTCAAGACTTTGTTATCTCACTATATATATATTATATACATTACAGAATTAAATTTTAAAAATAATTTTAAATTAAAATATATGAAAATATTTTTTTGTAAAAAGACACTATTTAGAAATAGCATTGCAAGAACAAACCTTTGGCATCGAATAAAACAATAACGATTTCAAACAGATTATTACTTTCTGATGGACTAGTAGCACCATAGTTAACACTGGGCATATCAGACCTTTGTGAGATATGCGAATCTTTTGTGATGGAATATCTTTGCGATATTACTGAACTTCTGGTGTTGATGTGTTGTTTGAACTTCACATATGTTGAGTGACAAAACATTTCTTCAGCTCTTTTCTAAAAATCCACCTGACAAGCAATATAGAACAAAGTTAATTGCAGAATTTATAACGACGCCTAGTCGCGCTGGACCATATGCACTGTCCACGTTAAACCATGTGTCCTTATCATTTAGTCCATAATGTAACATCCAAAAGCATTGTGTGAGACATTGCCAAACAAGAAAAACAAGGAAACTTATTGTAATAACCAGTAAGATGATTGTTGTTTGCCTTTCTTTCTTCCCTTCACCTTTCCGAACTTGTCCAATATTTTTCTTTCTCAGCAGCTTGTAGATAATGGCCGAATTCAAAGCAAATATTGTAACCCATGGAAACCAACACAAGTACCATGCAATGGGCCCAAAAATCATAACGTTCTGCAACTTCTGAACTACCATATTTTGTTTTCTCTATCTTTGTTGCCATTAAATGATGGGCGAAAATTAAAAAAAATGGGGGAAATTGATAGCAAATGAAAAAACAATGTCAAAACAATTAATCCAGATGTAGTTTTAAGAGAATTAAGTTGGAGAGCTCGGTATGGAAAAATGACTGCAATGAAGCGGTTGTAGGTGACACAAATGACCATCCATATACTTGCCAACAATGAAAAGAAAAATAATGGGAATCCAACATAACAATGAAAAGCAACAAAATGTGCTGCATGCATTACATCTGGCCACATTGTGGAATGCTCTCTGTAAGTAAAAAAGAAAACAAGCAAGCCACTATCGACACAGGCAAGTGCCATCATCAAAACACCAGCACTTTGACTTGAATCAGAGCGTTTTTTATTAATTCTTTTCCATGCAATAAAGGAAATGACGTTCCCAATCAAACCAAGCAGACAAACTGGAACACCAACATACCCACTACAAATTTTCTAAGAAATGGGTTTCCTTTAGGTTCTGCCATTGTAAAATTTATTTTTAAGCACCTAAGAGGTTCACTATAAATTTTAAAATCATGTATATATATATACCATGTAAAACATAACATTATAGCTGATTTTTATTTAAACATCTATAAGTTTTAGCAGGTCCTTCAGTGATAGCAGAATTTTTTTCCCTGAAAGGAAGCCAATCCGTATGCATAACTAACAGAACTAAAGCCCTATGTAGGTGGCTGGGCTTTTTTTTTATTTAAACAGCTACATAATGTGACTTTCACTTAGATCACCAGGGTGGTAGCTAAAATATCACAATGGGGGCCACTAGGCCTTAATTGGGAATTATCCTGATAGCCTTTTAGAGGACGCACAAATTTTGAAATTTTATGGTCTTAGATGGCTGAAAGCAGCTCTCCGGGATTAATTCTTCATAACATTAATTACTGATTTCAAGTTATTATCCACATTTTTAACTTGTCTGGTATAGCTATATACATAATCATCATCATCATCATCATAATAATAATGATAATATATATATGTTTTTTACGTGGCTGGCCCAGCAGAATAACCTTAAGACTTTAGACGACTTTATGGTTGTTTCTACTGGGGGCCACTGATATAATTATATATGCTGGCTACCTAGATAGCTAAGCTAGAGCTAGAGCTTTAAACACTCTAGACCTGTTTTGTGGTCCCTCATCATCATGGAAACAATATTAACAAGCAGGCTAATATCAGTTCCTGACTGTTAGAAGCTCTTATTTATCTGCAGCTACGATTTCTATGTTAAGCTGAATATAAACATGAATTTATATATTTTTAACAATTTCATATTATTTTATTCATCACTATCAGTTTTGCCATTTGTATATCATGCAAAGACAAGATTTCCACCATTTAACTAGAAATGACGTAATTTATTTTCGTTGATAATATCAGGATGCCTCTCTGCGTAAATAAGGAATCCCGATCCTTTTATCAGTTTGTAATGACGGCAAAAAATTAAAATGGCAACCAAAGATGTAGTTGCAAAGGTTCCCGTGGAAATAGACATTGATAATAAGAAGCTTTCAAGATTGGAAGTGGAGTTTCAAGAAGTATTGCAAATATTAGAAAATACTTGTGACAGTCATGATGAATTCGATAACACCATCAGCTTGGCAAGAACAAAGATTTCTAACCTAAAAACCACGTTTTCTGTAAGTTATTATTTTTGAATCGTGTTTATTAAACATTTTTCTGTCAGTTCAGTGAAATTCTGTTACTTGTTTAATTTGCTAGCGAGCTAAGGTACATACCGTCCTTTACGTGATTATCTATAAACAAATGCGTGGTTCTAGCAATGATCTGGTAGCTAATTCTGATCGCCACATAACTTCATTGTTTTACCTATAAACTATCCCTTATAACAACTTGGCAAAAGTGCCAGTGAACGAGGCGGTCGTTCGTCCTAGTTCTGTGATTTACGTCTCAATTCTGTGATGTATTTTTCGTGAGATCTACTGGGATTAGTTCTAAAGCCTATTATATGATTAAAATGGTTGCAATGGTTAGCAGACTGTCTCATAGCTAGTCACTGCTTCAAAGATCGCCATGTACCTTTTACTATTGCTCAAAAAACAGATCAATATTGGGAAAACTTAGTGAAGTGAATATTCTCCAACTTGTCTAGTTTTTTCATAATAATTTGTTTGTTTTGTATTTAATGAATGATTGCAAAAATAATAGATTACAATGTCATACCCCCACCGCACTAAATGTTTCTTACCCCAGCGATGTTTAGGTTGTCTGTTCTGTAAAGCACACTGGGATTGGTCTGGTAGAGTGTGGACGCTAATTGGGTCTGTGAAGCATGAAATACTCTAGGACTCCCCATCTAAACCATGGTGCCTCCTGGAAATAATAGACAGGGTATATCTCTCGATATTTGTGAGGCTAGCCATGTAAATTGAGCGCATTGTGTTTTGTGAGTATTTTTTTGTTACGACCAACATTTTTGGTTATATATAGCAAGATGCAAAATGAAATCAATTTGAGAATGGAAATAAAATGGTATTGGAAACAGACAGTCGGGTACTGGCATTTAGGAAAAATCCAGATCTGCAATTACTCCCAGCGAAAGAGAAAATTAACATTATAGTGTGGTCTAGCACAACCCTTTGTAGCCATCCTGCCTTTTTAGTCAGACTACTGGCAAACCCACTGAAGCTAACAAATTGAGTTTGATAAAATTAAAAATCGTCATTTTGAAAGTTTTCACTTTTGTTTTTTATAGAAGTTTGAGGACAGTACTGGTGAGTTTGAAGATGAAGATTGCTATTTAGAAAGTATAAAGCCTTTAATCCAAACCCATAGGACTATTATAAAATCTTTGCAAATTTCGTTTCAAAAGTCTTGTATAAATGGCCAAAAACGAGTGACAAGAATTGAAAAAGACAGATTGCTTAGCGATGTAAATAGAGGAGAAGAGACCAACCTACGCAAAAGAAGGCTAGATAAAACCGAAGTGGCAAATAAATCTGCTGAAATAACAAGAAATTTGATAAATATCGCACAAATGATGGACACTCAACTCAAACAGGGTGAAGAAAGTAATTTGGTACTTGAAGGTTCTTCACAACAGATTAAAGAGACGCACGAAGAATTCAAGGGCTTGACTGGCTTTATAAACGTTTCACGTAAACTCCTCAATAAATACAGCAGAAGAGAATTAACAGATACCTTGCTGCTGTTTTTTGGCCTAATTTTATTCTTTGCTACAGTGTTGTATATTATATCTAAGAGGATTTGAGAATACTTTCATGCAAAAATAATTTTTGCAATAATTTACCTCAATGCAGGTAATTAGCAAGACAATTAATAAGGGACGCACGTATTTAACACACAAAAAAAAGTGAACACGAAGTTGTGATTACGAAAGAAAAAATTATATTTTGGGCGAAATAATGAACTTATTTTATTTTATCGCATAGGTCATTAGAGGGAATAAGATCTGTTAAAGATATCGTTTCAGAAATTTGCAGACGCAAAAAAGCCATTTTTAATAACCTCCCATCTATTCTTTCATAAAGGTTGTTATTCAAAATGGCAGATAGAGATTAGTTGTGTTAAAGACAATTTGGAAACATCAGTATGTCTAGTAACGTTAACAAGTTTGTCTCTCTAACGACAACCTCAACCCGAGGGCTTTTTTTCTCTTCTCCCTGTCCCGATATAAAAAAGAGATCGAGAGCCCTGCGATCGAGGTTGATAACTGAATCTTTCTCCTTTAACCACTAAGCTACTAAGGTTTCTTAGTATTTGTATCAATGTATTTGTTCAGCTTAAGGATATGCAACTCAAGCCTGCTTACGACCTTTCACTAATTATGTGAATTGATTGGTTGATAAACTACCGTTTTTTCCTTTCGACGGTAACTATGTTACATTACCCGCTAGGGGTACGCTTAACATTTCTCTAACATGTTCGCCTGTCGCACAAGCCAATCGGCGGTCGGCAGATGGGTCCAATGAACAAACAACACCACATTAAAGTGTGCCGGATTTGGAGACTCAATTTTTTGTTTGTTTAAAAAATGAACTGTATTTAGAGTACAAGACGTCTCAGTAGCGAAAATATCTTCCAAAACATTTTATTGAACCTTAGGATGTCTTTTGTCTAAGAATTTCCAAATCTCTTTCTCAATTTCGCAAATAGTCAGATTAAAGTACACAACGCTGCTCAGCTGATGTGCCTTTTTTCTAACGAAGTTGGTATTCTCCTGCACAGAGAATCTTTTCTGTTCTTTTTGCGAGTTTGTTTTTTTACAAGTAGATAGAAAAGTATAAAATTATTTTCCCAATGAATGATATCTAACACTTTTTGTTCTAATTAACTGTCTCTGATTAACAGACACCCCATAAGTTGGACATCTCTGATTAACGAACATATTTCATTACAACGACCGAATTATAGTCAAAGTTTGAAACTTTCTAAAAGGCAGACGAGCAGATAGCGGACACTTCAACCAGCACGCATATCAGAAAGGAAAAAGAAGCTCTGGGGACGAGATTGGTGTCCAACGACATACCTTGGGAAGAAATGAATGCGGAAATGTATTGCGGAATGGTTGCGAATTTTTCTCGTATCAACGTTGAGAAACTTTATTTCGCATTTACTTTATTTTCGGCTCGTTTGCAACTTTTCTTTAAATTTAATATAAAATTCGCTTCAGACACAGTATAAAGAATACAAGAACTAGTCGAGCTTGTTAATTCGCAATCTTTAATTCCGCAATTAAACTTGTGTTATTTCGACGATAACATTGTTTTCGCAAACTTTAATTACGCAATCTTTTTTTCCGCAAACAATTTTTCTTGCAAGATATTTCTTCTCTGTACCAAATGTCAGATTCGTGCGACTTCTGTCTGCGCTGGATTTTTTTTCAGGCAATTTCCTTCTACTATGTACGTAAAAAACTTTCGCGAAAATCAAAACTCACTTCATTTGCAAGGGAAGATTTCTCTCGAACAGCAACAATTCTCTTATATTATTAAATCGAAAGTGTACATCCATTACTGTTTCGAGGAATCGGGATATCCGAGAAATGTTTTGAAGTAGTGCGAATTAATCAGCTAAAACGTGCACTGATAATTTCCGCCGGACGCAAAAAAATTTAATTTGCTTCAGTTTCATAACAAAAACGTAAAATATTAGTTATTTTTCCTTAAATACTGCTAAAAATATCCCTGAAATTTGCATTTAACTAATTAAATTCCGCCCCAATCTTAAAGTCCAGCCTTCCTGCAAAATTCTAAAATTTTGCGGTTAGCTGGAGCCCAAAGTTTCTTCCACAAACACTTTCTTCCCTTAAAGTACTAATTCACAATCTTATCCTCAAAAAAATTCTTGTGTTAATTTTTGATTGCCGAAACAAAACTACACCATCAGTTTATTTTTCACTTTTAAATGTTAAACGAAGAACGGAGAAGATTGTTCAAGGGAAATTTACCATCTATGACAGTTCATTTCGAGTAAATGTGAAAATTTCGCAAGCTGAACCGCTTTAGCAGCACACGCCATAAAAAAGGCGGAAAGGATGTCATTTTGATGAAAAAACAACATCAGCTATTATTTGTTTCTCTATTAATCTTAAAGATCAACTTTTATATATATATATAGCAATATCACGAAATATAACAATCGAACGATCTGTAGACACTGTGCATTTATCACCCGCTAAAAACCAACACTAAAAACTTGAAGATACGAATAAATAAGTCCACGAGAGGACCAGGAATATAAAAAAACATCACAAAATGTAACGTGAATATAAAAAAGAAAGTCGATTATTTCGAGTTTTGCACGTGAATTAATTCGAAAAAAGTAGCTAAATCAGTAAAAAGATGTTGAAGAATACCCCGATAACCAGTAAATATAACACGATGACGTAATAACAGGATTGGAAACTATAGAATTACACTAAGCACTGCATCATGATCACCAACGAATAATTTAAATGCGTTTACTAAACAGAGATTCCCTTTTCTTCTAGCAGTTGGTTTTATTTCGTAAAATTTCGACTCCAGTCTACAAGAGTGTTAATATACGTAAAAAACTGCGGAGCATAATAGCACTATAAATGTACGCTGAATAATTTTACTTACCACTGGTCCACCGTGTTACTCCAAGGTTGCCAGGAGTTCTAAATGGAAGATTTATTAGTAGTTGAGTACCCGAAAAAAAAGAGGGAATAAAAGCGAGTACGTTATACGCAAAATACAAAAGCACTACTACTACAGCAATAACTGCAAATGTAAAAACATATCATGTTAATACCACGAGTTGAGGTGCTTGATGAAACGGTATACCACCATGTAGTCCGGGAGGAAGACGCGTGTCCTGTTGCGAAATGTTTCTGTTTAAATTTGGATCCATTGACGGCGGCGGTGGTGCAGAATTCCACATGTGTGGGGCTTGGGGATGTTTTAACAAATGAGGCTGATGGTTTCGGTAATGTTCATTCAGATCTTGAGGAGCTACACCGTTTGTTTCGGGACGAAGACGATTCATGCTATTAAGAAGTTTCACGCGCGGTTCCTAAATTTACCAAAATAGGCATATGAAGTTAATCAAGAGTACGTTCGTTCGTTCCTAGCAGCCTGAAAAGGGAAGGTTTAATCTTTCTTGCAACATTAGGTTTTCATTCAGGTACAACAACTATGACAATTTTTCGTGAAGTTCCACTGTTTACTTCCAAATACATACGTTTTAAGAGAAAGACAATCAAAAGGGTTTCTTGTTGTGTTACAATTGAGCCTCGTTTTAGCGAATCCTAAAGTAAGCGAGTAATTTAGTTTGCTGTTGAGGAATTCGTTAAATTAACTTTTTAAGAATGGACATAGTATTTCTCACAAAGGGACACAGATGTAAATGTTTTAAATTCGAATTTATATCGCAAATTCATTCACATTTTTGAAATACGAATATAGATTATAAAGTCAAAAATACGAAACCATTCACTATTTCATAGTAAAGTTTGCCGAAGAGACAAATATTTTTTGCTCGGTATAACGAGGAAGGCATTGAAATCTCCGGGTTCGTTGACCCTAGGCCGGAAATTTTTGTCCCATATACCTAAGAATTCGTTAAAAGCTTGTTCGCTAAAACAAGGATCAACTGTATTTCAATATCTTGAAAGCCTGTCATCCGCAAAAGTTGACTTCTGCAAAATCGCTAAAAACTGTCCAACTGAGATAGTCCCCCGTGCTGGCTAGACGTTAAAGCAAAAGTTGAGTATCCCCAACGTCGACGGGGCAAGGTTGATGAAACATACCTTCGGTAGTCCGATGTCAGCGTAGTCTTGTTCTGTCATCAACATCAAAGCATCCAGATCGATTTCATTTTTCTGCAAGATAACGAAATAAAAAAAAATAGACACCAAGGTAATGCACCAAAAACAATATTTTAGGTTACTGAATTACGTGAATCTCATATAAATTTTGAATTGATCGCACACACCTGAAACAAATTCAAATGATTTGAAAGTGACAGCCTCTCGAGTAGACTTTTCAATGTTTCATCTGGACCAACACTGAAGTGGTCGTTATCTATATCTCCGTTAATTCGATTTGGATGTTGTTGTACATCGTTCGGCTGTTCATTTACCCAACCCAACGCTGAATGGTCTGATGATATCCACGTGGCTGATTTTTGAATGTTGTAATCGAAATGCCACAGATTTTGCGCAGAACGTTCTGAACCTGTTAGAAATAAAATAATAAAAAATATGTCGAAAGTTTTATGCTTGGTATTTTGAGATGTATCTTAACTAATTTGACGTATCAGAATTCCGTATACTCAGAATAACCGCATTTTAAAAAAAAGGTTGATTACCGACCTGGAAGTAATGGCGTCAGACCGGGTAGATTAGATGTTCGTGTCGGCATCGGTCTTTTAAGCCCCCTCTCGCTGCCTATAGGATTCAGATGCGGTCTTTCTTCTGGAGTAGGCGAAACCGAGTGGTTAGATGTTGGTGATAACGAAGGAGTTCGCGAGTGGCCTTTGAATGAAGAATCCTGCGAAGAGTTTTGTGACATAGTACGCGGCATGTGGCGGTCTGGTGGAATACCCGACGACAAGTTTGACGGTGAAGTGGCTAGTGTTGTCACCACTACATCGCCAGCTACTGATGTTGTATCCTTGGCACCATTCCGATCGTTCCATATCATCGGACTTCGTTGAGTAGCAACCTGTGACAGAAGATTTGTCAACGTCGTATGCAGAGAAGCTGTTATAGATTCGGAAACATTAGTCGAAGACACGGTGTTTTGCTGGTTTAAGTAGCGAGCAGGACGATTGCTACCTATCGGCATTGGGAAAGACTTCGATGGAGTGGTGCTACCGCTAGCATTGGCAACAAACAGTTTTCTTGCTGCGGGTGACTTTGGTCCAGATATTCGAGAAACTGAGGTCGTCACGGTAGATATAACGGTGGTTGAGACATGTGTAAGATTGTCAGGAGTCATTCTATTTAATGATGACTCAGTCAAAGATTGCGATTTACTTTTTACATTCCAGCTGGAAGTCGATTTAGACTGACCATTAGCCACGTTAAGGTTGTTGCTTGTAGATATCGTTTCTGCATGGACCGAACTGCTGGATTCTATCTTGCATGTCACAAAATCATGATCAGTTTCTTGGTGTTGAGATACAGCAGCTGGGGCGGACATCTGTCTTTGCGTCAGGGAGGTTCGTGAGTGTTGTTTAGGATTGTTTAATGACTTCGAAAGACCTGCTGGAGAATTGCCAATCGGGTTTGGTACTTCAAGTTTCACCGACGGCCGTCCATTGACATTCGGCGGTAATATTTCAGTCACGTCTCTTTCTGGATTGTCGATAAGTGATTGGACGAGTTGGGCAGCCTGGCGAGTTGCTTGCTGTGAACCTCTGCAAAGTAAAACATTCAAGCAGCATAAAACATGTGTTACGCATGCACAATTTTAAATAGAAGCAAAAAAACAAAAAACATGAATGATGCCAACCAAACGAATCAGTAGACAGTGAAATAAAGCGTAAAATGAAAAATTTATGGCTTTTGTACAAACAGAACGCGTACTTAATCGTCACCATGCAGTCGCCATTTGCTTTTTTACGGTTTGTATCGATATCGATATGAGCAGATGTGTGTTCCCGAATAGCATTCACGTTGCATCCTCCACGACCGATGACTCGACTGATTAACGATGCTGGTATCAATATCTTCTTTACTCTCGACTGCGGCGCACTAAAAAACGCACGAGATATTTAACATTAGAAAGAAAAATGTAACTATATTCATGGTATCGTCAAACAAGTTGTTTTCTTGGCCGAAGTTCTCAACGCTTAGTATCTAATCAGAAGATCGATATTTTTGCAGCTTTGGAAATTACGACAAGGCAACTTCCCAATGTTTGCAGACTAACAACTCTGTTAGCAACCAATGAAAATTCAGTAAACGCTACCACTTGTGATAGAATGGAAATTGAACATATTGAGTTTCGACGTTTAAACGCAGGGAGCGGTGACTGTGACCTCTTCAACATTCAAACATAAATAACAGTAGGAAAACAATAGTATGAAAATACTGTACTTTCTAGTCACTTCTTTCCATCCATCCTCGGCGCGTCGGCTCTTCTTAGGACTAATCAAACGGTTGCCCACGTTGTTCTGAATAACACTACTCGTTGTCAATGAAACCACAGCGCACTGTGCGACTGCTGTTACCATAGTAGCAGCTACTTCAGCGTCGATTTTTAAATTCATGTCCGTTTTCTTTGCATTTGTCATAATAGATGAGGCTACAGCTTTTGTAATTTCAGCAGCCGTGGAAGCACTTACAGTATCTAAGGGACTACAAAGAAAAACAAAAAATATTTAAAATATTTACGGAAGCCGAGGTCATGGAAAGACGAATGTAAATGAGGTGATATATCTTACCTGATTGATGAAACCACTTGAGCTGCAGTTGTAATGACGATATTAGTCAGGCTATCCATAGTGTGATTCAGATGACGTTCCTTCTTCTCCTCTTCTTTGCTGTTCTTCTCTAAACTTGCATTTCGACTCTTCAAGCGGCTTTTCTTTTCTTTCTTCTTCAACTGTTTCTGGGATTTTAATTTTAATTCAGCCGTTGAAAGATCGGGTCGCTCATCTACACAAAAAGAATTACCTTTTCACTATTAAACTTTATCTTTACTTCACAGAAGTACATAAGTGAAAAAACAAAGGAGGAAAAAATCCGTACCGTTCATAATAATTGGAGCTGCTTCATCACCAAAGGAGAAGTTTACACGGTCGTATGCGGCTTCGTCTTCGTCTTCATCTTCTTCTTTTTCGTCTGCTTCTTCGTGGTCCAATTCGCCGTTGCATTGCTTTCCATTTGTTTTCTTCTTCTTTTTTGTTTCTTCTTATCACGTTTCTTCTGAGCAGCAGCTTTGCGTTTTTCTTCTTTTTTCTTTTCGTAGTCCAGTTCTTCGAGTAAAATAGACGCGTTCTTGTTAGCTT